>CM052663.1:1118830-1149503 GCA_028533165.1 Leontopithecus rosalia
ATTACTAGGTATATATCCAAAGGACTAGAAATCGTTCTACTATAAGGACACATGCACACGAATGTTCATTGCAGCACTGTTTACAATAGCAAAGACCTGGAATCAACCCAAATGCCCATCAATGACAGACTGGACTGGGAAAATGTGGCACATATACACCATGGAATATTATGCAGCAATCAAAAATGATGAGTTCGTGTCCTTTGTAGGGACCTGGATGAATCTGGAGAACATCATTCTCAGCAAATTGACACAAGAACAGAAAATGAAACACCGTATATTCTCACTCATAGGCGGGTGATGAACAATGAGAACACATGGACACAGGGAAGGGAGTACTACACACTGAGGTCTACTGGGGGAAATAGGGGAGGGACAGCAGTGGGGGAGCGGGGGACGGATAGCATGGGGAGAAATGCCAAATGTGGGTGAAGGGGCAGAAGGCAGCAAAACCCACTGCCATGTGTGTACCTATGCAACTATCTTGCATGTTCTGCACATGTACCCCAAAACCTAAAATGCAATAAAAATAAATAAATAAATAAAGATTAACTAAAGGTGCTTGAGGCTATACAGTTCTCTCAGAGTACCACACTTTGATTATATCTCTCAATTTTTTTTACTTTAGTTCTGAATAACTCTGTTTTCATACTTATAACAAAACCTACATATGATTACACTCATATGCAGAATCTTAAGAAGTTGATCTCATGGAAGTAGAGAGCAGAACAGTGGTTACCAGAGGCTGGGAGATTACAGAGGACAGGGGATGAGGAGAGGCTGGTCAACAGGTATAAAGCCACAGCTAGACAGGAAGAGTAAGTTTTGGTGTCCAATAATATACTGTAGTATCTAAAAACAGCTAGAAGAGAACATTTTGAATGTTCTCACCAGAAAGAAATAATAAATGTTTGAGGTGATGTGTTAACTACTCTGATTTGATTATACAATGTATACATGTAACTACATCACAATGCAAACCATAAATATGTATAATTTATGTGCTAATCAAAAAGCCTAAATTTCGTTAGCTTCTAAAGCCTTTTGCTTTGAATTGCTTTTACATTTTTTCCTTCTGTATCTTTCTGAATCACATTATAGTAAACTTTCTATATCATTTGGCTCTAGGTACCTCTCATACATAGAATGAAGTTGGATGTATTTTTTTCTGAGAGGTTTTAATAAGGTGGTTCACCTTTTTTCCCATGTGTCTGGACATATTTCTGTCATTTAGGTTTTCTAAATAACCATGTTTTCTTTATTTGTTTATATCTTGGTTTTTGAATTACATTTTTTGTTCTATTTTATTTTTAATATACATTCTTAAGCCTTATATCCTTCCAAGTCTAAAGGTAATCAATTTCTATTACTTTCCTTTGAATCAGAAAGACAGAAAGCCAAGTAATTTTATATATATATATGAAAAAAAATCCCCTGCTGAAGTTTCTCTAAGGTCAGGCAGATAATGGGCTTACATGAAGATGCAGCTGACTGCTTTCCTCGTAGTGGGCAGGGGGCGGGGTATGAAGGATACTGCACTTGCTGGTTTCTTACTGTGTATTAGACCGTCTCACAGGGGCTCATTAAGTTTAATGCCGAAAGCAACCCTGCTGGTGTATAACTGTTATCTTGTAGATGGAAAAAATAAGGGAAGATGGATAACTTGCTCAAATTCCCAAGCAGGTGTCAGACTCAGGACTTGAACCTGGATCTGTCCGAGCAAGGAGACTATTGATACTCTATGACATCTTTTGGTAACCCCTTGTTCGAATTACCTTGCTATACTCTTCTATCTCATATGGGGGTGAAGTTCTATTTTATTTTTGCCACTGGGCATAATTCTTTGTGTGGCATAATGATCTGGACTTTCTGCCCTTGGAATCTCAGTTCCCGTATCTGAAATCCCAGAGGTGCAACTTGAAATGCAAACTCTACTGCAAGGTCCTTTGGAAAGGAGCACTTTCTCGTCCCAGTTCTGTCTCTCTGACAGATACTAATTGTAAGCACAAATTTAGTAGTCTTACACTACATTCAACGAAGGACTGTTGGAGAAAGTTCTAAATTCCAGTAAGCACTGCCAAGATTTCAACGTAATTCAGTAAACATTTGCTATATATGAATAAATTAGTAATAATAAAACTGCCCTCCCTTTCCTCACCAAAATAAACATATTCATTACTACAATAACCCCTTTATAGGTAATGGATCCCCAAATGTCAACATTCCTTGTAAATAAGAATGGCTCAACACTACTGCCATGATCTTTATCTTGACGGTATAGGATAATTCTGGTGCACATATTCTATAAAATATAAATATAATATAATATATAATATAATATAAATATATAATATAAAAGTATCCCAAAATAACTCATTCAGTAATGTTTTCTCACATTTACAGTTTAAGGAATTAAAATAGCACAACTTTCAGATATATAGGCTGTGGACAACCAGTAATGCTAAAAATATTTTCTTTCTTCAGAGCTTTATAACGTATGGAATTTCACTAGTGCTTTAAAAGTCTTAAACAGTAGTTGAAAACAGCCATACTCACTGTACAGACATCATGCTTGTCTCCATTGCTGAATCCACTCTTCCTTCATCTGCTGTTTCCAGAGCAGATCTATCTGATTCAGCTGGGAGTTCAGGTGCACAAGCTCCATAAAGTTCTGGCGCTGCAGCTACATATGGTGAAGGCACAAAACTGCTACTACGCAACTTACTGACTTCTTCTTCAAGCTTTTTCTTCTCTTCAAGCAAACGAGCTCGATCTTCAGAAAGTGACTCTATCAAATCTGAAAGACCCCCAACATGAAGAAGTATTGTGTAATAAAAAAAACCATTTAGCATGAATATTTTTTTTCAATTAAAAAGCATTACAAAATAGTACAAACCTTTATCCCGTTCTTGTTGCTGCATTGTGCTTTTCAATTTATCACTAAGATCATTTATTATGTTTTCTTTTCTCATTTTCTCTCTTGTTAAAACAGTGTTAAAATTGGTCTGGAACAAGAGAAGAATAATTATTTAAATTTATCTGCATGTTCTCAGCAGCTAGGACTTAGAAAATAAACTTGCAAATACTCTTTTCTGTGGTGGATTTGTATATGAAGATGATAAGAGTGTGATTCATGAATGTTTTTAAAATGAAATGCAACATACTGTGGCAAAGATACTTGGTTGCAATTTAAATATACTGAACGTAAATTCCATTTTCTTATTATTGTCCATATATTTACTGTCAGAGATTTTGGAATTTTGAAGAATCAGAAGAATCAGTAACTTAGAGTGCTGTCGGATGTTTAATTTTTTTTCCTAGAATCATCATCCTGCCTCTGAAACCTTCCTTTTGTCTTTAGCATTTGATCACTGATGTAACATTTTAGATATGACTCTACCTTCCCTATTTCTGTTATTTGGATATCTGCAATGATCACTGGAATGCTGATTTATATTGGCCAGACTTGTTATACCCCACTTCTATAAACTCTTATATGAAGCTCATATCTGCTGCCTGCATGGATCTCATGAGACAGTCTGGCAATTTTAACTGCAGTTTCTTTAATAAAGATGAATGAATTTGTTTAAAAATTTTTGCATATGCCAGACTTGGTGGCTCATGCCTGTAATCTCAGCACTTTGGGAGACCAAGGTGGGAGGACTGCTTGAACCCGAGAGTTTGAAACCAGTCTGAGCAACATAGCAAGATCAAGTGTCTACAAAAAATTTAAATATTAGCTGGGCATAGTGGCGCATGCCTGTAGTGCCACCTATTTGGGAGGCTAAGGTGGGAGGACTGCTTGAGCCCAGGATATCCAGGTTACAGTTAGCCACAATTGCACCACTAAATTCCAACCTGAATGACAGAGTGAGACCCTGTCTCTAAGAGAAAAAAAAAAATTACTTACAAGATTTCATTAATAGCTTCTTGAAATGTAAAAGCAATCAATAAATGATAAAATGATCTAAATTGACTCTTCTGATCTACCCAGCATTTCTATTTCCAACATTTTAAGAGCTCTATGGTCCTTGGGTAAATGAATAATGCTAACAATGCAGGCAATAGAGAGACTTGGACCTAGGTATGAATCACCTTAAATTAACTACAACTTAACATACACACCATGGAAAACTGGAAGGTACCTTAGAAGTCATCTCTCTAGCTCTAATTTTATAAATATTACCGAGAAACTAAAACATGAAGAACTAAATTAGATAGCTGTCAATACTATACTTTTGGTTTCAGTTAATTCATTCCTTGATTTTAGAAATCTAAAATTGTACAAGCTTATAAAAGAGCACACAGAGAGACATGTAATACAGCAGAGATAAAGAGATCAGTATGCAGAATGAATCATGCAGAAGAATCTATAAATCCAGATTCTTAAAGAGAGAGATGTCACTAATGACCTCTTTATTGTTAATTCTGATTTAAAACTTGGCTATTCTTCCTTCCTGAACACTAAACTTTCCTTGGCTTCCCCTAAGCCACATACTTCTTTTCTGGCTGCTCTTTCTTATTCCCTTTTCCTAGGCTCTTCTTTCCCGAGGCCTTAAAAATCTAAAATTGTTATGAGGTTTGAACTACACTTTATTTTCTTTTCATTTTCTGATTTACATTTTTTCAAATTCTACAAAGACACTAATTAATCATAACATTTTAGGAAAAGGAAAAATGTCACACAGTATGACATGTGTACAGCAACCATAAAATGTACTTTCAGAAATGTGTCCCTCAAAATGCAGTATTATCCCTGGCCTGAATTCCACCAGTGGCTACCCAATTGCTCTTCCAGCTGACTACTTGGCAGTCCTCTCATCGTTCTCCATGTTCCAGTGGGTGATCTTCATCAAGCAGAATTCTAATTACGCCATTGCATTTGTTGTCCAGTACTTTAGGTACTAAAGTACAAGCTCTTTAGTAATCTGGTCCTTGATCTAGCCCCAACATACTTCACAAGTACTACCTCTTACTATTGACCAGGAACAAAGTACATCAGTAAAATTCTACAACATTCCACCTTAATCTACCACCAGCCTATCAGAAGGATAAGAATTACACAAAGTGTGAGATATTTATGTTGATCTGAATGTAATTTAGGATGACAGAATTTAGAGAATTTGAAGCTTGGAGAAAAAAACAGCAAAAATCATTTTTTTAGACAAACAAAAAGTCATTTCATAGAAAACTAATCTTAGTTCTGAAGATGTTAAATGATCTACCCAAGATCACACAGGTGGTGAAGAAACCAGAAACAGGATTCACATTTCCTCACTTCTAATCTAAGACTATTTCATTTTGAAGCTCCTGATATTGTCATGTGACATATTAACATGAAAAATACCCTTTACCAGATGAGTAAAGAAACTAAAAAATAAATTCTTAAAAATACACGCTTTTGTCATGAGAAAATTTATTAACAGGATTAATGTAAGGAAAATCACATTTAAGATATAAGAAACCCTCAGCTACATAAAGAAATTATGTATGTCTACCTCTAGTTCTCAAATAAATGGGAAAAGAGGTACACACCTGTTGTTCTGCAATCAAAGATGTTCGAACATTTTGCATTTCCTCATTCTTTCTTTTTTCTTGCTCTTCAAGTTGTTCTAGAAACTTAGCTTTTTCTTCCTGAAGCTTTTCTTGAAGTTCAGCAACTAGGCTTGAAGAATCTTCTCTGGTAGAGTCAATGGCAGGGCTTACAAATTAATTATAGCATTAAATTTTTTACAGACCCACAAATATACCAAATATCATATTTAAGAAATTTGTCTTCTTTAAACCTAATAATGTTGTGTGAAAGATATTTGTGTGAACCCTATCTCTGATCTAAAAAGGGAAATAAAATTTCAATACAGATTGGATGCTCACTGACACTAACAAGGTTTACCGATTTTATCAATTAGTAGTAAAATATGCTGCTAAACCTCAAAAAACTGCTGTTATTAAAAACTACCTCGATTACTAGGTCAATTTACTGGTTTAAATGTACATCTGTTTGCTTTGAAATGATACTTTAATGTTTGTGAAGTCAAGGTGTGTTTTGCAATCGACGTGGGCATGTATTTAAAATGTTCACTCTACAGGTATCCTATGTAATTTTCCAATCTAACTGTACAATAGGAATATACTATTTATGCCAATAATCATAAAAAATTATTGAGATTCTTTTAGTCATGATTCCAAATTTACCAATAAAAATCTAATAAATCAAACTTGCTGCTCAGATAACCTCTCCTTCAAAGGGATATCTTTAAACAGCCAAACACAGAATATGCAGTTTGAAACATACAATCTTGGCCGGGTAAAATGACTCACGTCTGTAATCCCAGCACTTTGGGAGGCTGAGGTGGGTGGATCACCAGGTCAGGAGTTCAAGACCAGCCTGGCCAACGTGATAAAACCCCATCTCTACTAAAATACAAAAATTAGCCGGGCAAGGTGGCAGGTGCCTGTAATCCCAGCTACTTGGGAGGCTGAGGCAGGAGAACTGCTTAAACCCCGGAGGCAGAGGCTAGAGTAAGCTGATATTGCGCCACTGCACTCCCGGCCGGGTGACAGAGCGAGACTCCATCTCAAGGAAAAAAAAAAAAAAACCAACAAAAAACAAAACATTTTACCTCTATCAAAGTCTGAGACTACTTGCTTAGTTCCCAGAAAGGCTGGAAAAGGAATCCCCTATTCCATAATACAATTAAGTAAGAGGAAAGGTGAAGGATTTACTTTTAAAGTTTCTCCTTTGGGTCTGAAGAACAGGGGCATTGCAAGTTTAAACTACTCCATGGCTGGAAAATGGACATATTACATTAATGGAAGTCTTACTGAGGAACAATCAAGTGCTTATAAAAAGAGACTCAACTACTAACAATGAAGTGCTTGGGATGAAAATGGGCACAGGCAAGGCTTACAAATAATCCTGTTTGGCCAAAGTCTTCTTCTAAGAAACCGCCACAGTTCTAAAGTAAGCTGAAATTTTTAGGAATAAAAAACAAGGCCAGGTTTTAAGGAGGGAATCAAGAGAGGACTGAGGTTGAATTGGAGGACAGATAGTTAACAGTAAAGGTAAATTTTATTGCCGAAAGCATAAAAAATCATTGAAAGGTTTGGTCATAATATGGTATGAACCTGGGTTTTGAAAAGATGATTATGAGAAAGAATATTTGTAAGAAATAGGCACAACTCTCTCTGAAAGAGAGCCTTCAACATGATAAAAGATCCTAGAATCATATCAGGGAGTGAAAAAATGTGGCTGAAATTGTACGAGTGAGGGAGGTGAGGCCATGTAGACACGTGGAAATTGTAATTTCTAGGTGTCCTGCATCTTTGTATTGCCTGGGGTACTCAATTTCTGGGTCAGTGCTGTGCTGAGATGATACACAGACCAGAGGAAATAGTTCCAGGTACACAAACAGATACAGACACCGGCGACACGCTCTAAACACGCTATCATCCCCAAATCCAAAATGAGCACTACAGATTAGCACAGGCTGTATCACTTACTGACTCGGAAGGTAAAAGACTTTTGACAGTAAAAGCAAAGAATGGACATATGAAGAATAATCATTATCCCATACTGAAAAAAGTTTTTTTGCGGCTGTATTAATCAGGCCAAAAGTATGTATTACACCATATAGTTTGAAGCTCCCATCAGAAAATATTCCTAGTAACTATCCACCAACTTTTACTTTACTTACTCTAGGATCTGAAATGGCCCTCCTACCAGGGGAAGTAACCCTAGCAATGAAAGGCTAATAGCTACAACAGGTTTTGTTTTGTAACTAGCATCTGCCTAGCTTTCTTTGGTGAGCAAGAAGCTGTACAGAGGGGGAAGGAGGTCATGAAGAAAAGGTGTCAGCATATCACAATTTAGTTAGCTAAATACAGCAGACCCCTTTATCCACAGGGAGCATGTTCCAAGAACCCAGTGGATGCCTAAAACCAAGACAGTAGCAAATCCCATGTTTTCCAACATATGCACTGAGGTCATAACTTCTGCAGCCTGAGGTGTGACAGCCAAGAGTGAACTGACTTCTGCACAGCCTCACAGACTGAATCCTACTGTAGGTCTTCACAACTTCAGCACGCTCTTTTCTTATTACATCAAGAGCTTTCATCTTTTCACTTAAAGGAAGCACTTTGAGGCTGCTTTCTGGCATATCCAAATTGTCAGCACCATCACTCTTGGGCTTTGGAGCCGTTAAGTAAAGGTCACTTGAACACAAGCACCACGATGCTGACAAGCCCGATGGCCACTGACTGGCGTGTGGAGAGTGCCTACAGCGGGCTACACTGGACAAATGGAGGGTTCGAATCCTGGAGGGACAGAGTGAGATTTTATCATGCTACTCAAATGGTGTCCAATTTAAAACTCGGAAATTGTTTATTTCGTTTAATACTTTAGAACCATGGGGTAAATGAAATCATAAAGAGCGAAATCACATAAAATGAAACTAGACAAGACGAAATGACTATATTGAATCTAACAACACTACCACAGAAATCTAAAACATTTCGGTTGTCCCCTAAAAGAAACTTGCACAATCCTGTCTTTGCATACCTGAATACCTTAAAGAGGCCCGGACGTCAACACTCAAGGAAGCAGACGCATTTCTTATCAGCTGGGAACTTTAATACCACGGAAACGTGAAAGCAAGCATTTCTAAAGGTTCTTCCCACCACTAAAATATCAGTTCTAGCAAAGGACTGTATTATGATATCTAAATATTTCCAGCAACTAGAAAATTTACATTGAATATAACTGGATTGTCCTGATGCTTGGACTTTTTCTTTTTTTTTTTGAGACGGAGTCTCACTGTCACCAGGCTGGAGTGCAGTCGTGCAATCTTGGCTTACTGCAACCTCTGCCTCCCGGGTTCAAGAGATTCTCTGGCCCCAGCCTCCCGAGTGGCTGGGACTATAGGCACATGCCACCACGCCCAGCTAATGATGCTTGAACTCTCCACACTGACTAAATTGAAATAGGGCCTAGTAAACAACTAGTTCACTTAAAAAAAAAAAAAAACTCTTTTGAAATTAAAATTACGAAATTAAAATGCTCCCACCCATACTCATTCAGATCCACATCACTACTTTCTGCAAGCAGGGTCATCCATCAGGCAGTAGTAGGCAGACTTCTTGACCACACAAACAACATACACACACGTTCTGCACTCATTTCTTTGTACCAAGGTACAGGAAAAAGCTCTTTCTCCTTATATTTTTAAAAATAATGTCAACTATTGATTTAATAACTCCAAAGTAAAAACAGAGGATATTCTGATTTGGCATTTCCTTAATCCGAAGTGGACATGTTGGTCATTTGCATGTCTTCTTTAATCTGTTCATATCCTGTGTCCATTTTTCTAATGGATTGTGTGCCTTTTTCTTATTGACTTACTGTGGGAGCTCTTGACATTACAGACATAGCTAATATCCATATTTATATCTCACAAATGTTTCTCCTTGGCAGCTGGCCTCTCAATGTTGCTTCTGGCATAAGTACAACCAAGTGGTGAAAGGGAAAAGTGCCAGACTCTGTGTCCTTATGTAAGCATCATTCTTCTTCAAAGGTTTCCTCTGCGTGACAGAGAAGCCAGGGATGATGTTACCCAGGAATGCCCTCCCCAGAGGTTCTAGGTTTGAGTTCGCCAATGGAAGATACATAAACCTGACGTGGGATGCTGAAGAGAAACAGACTTTGGAGGTGGTTGTAGCCAAACACGTGGGCGATCTGAGATTCGTAGGACATCTCCAAGTACACTACCTCTTTTGGTGTCTCGGTAGACAACTGGTGAGTCTTCCAAGACCTGCAGCAGTTTCCTAAGCCACAAACTTTGGTGCTTCAGGTGTCTTTCTACGATAGATCTCTTGGTCTTCACCAGATTACTACCCATTCTCCCGGTTCTGCCAACATTCATGTAAACTCTAATATTAACCCCTTTAATCCTGAAATATTTAAAAGTGGTTGTTTTGTAAGCTCAATCCAGATATAAAAATGACTCTGGAGGAAAATAAAAATCCCATAAAACATGGAAATCCGAGATTAAGTCTCCGATCTGAAAGCAGTAATGACCTCACTGCCAGTACAAAACAGAACAGTGGTAGACCAAGGCAGTATATGGCAGAAGAGCAGACCCTTGCAGTTGTTTGAAAACCAGTGGCTAAGGATCGCAAGACTTTGAGACATGTCTCAGCTGTGCCTCCAAATCCCACTGAACCTCCCTCCCTTGAGGTAGTCCTTTTCTCAGGAAGATGATCATTTTCAACAACTTTCCCACCATTTATTTCCTTCCAGACCCATTGCTATGCTCAAATTCCAGATCCCTGGAGAGTCGAAAATCTAACAGAGGAACTGCAAAGCAATTACAGAATCTTTAATATATTTTCACAGAAAAATGAAAAATATATCTAAGAATGGATCTAATGAGAATTAAAAGAAGAGAAACAATGTGGAATGAGGCCACAATTATTTATACAGATGCAATGACCACAGATTCCAGACTCAAACTGTTAACACTTTGCTAAGTTGGCTGCCTAGAAAGTAGACCTAAGAATGAGCAACATTAAATGAAAATGAGATGGCAAGATGAGATATTCTAGATCAAGCGCAGGTAAATCGAATCCGCTGCTTTTCATAAGTCTTACTGGAACATAGCCAAATTATTCATTTATACTGTCTCACTGCTGTCTTGCTAAAATGGTACAGTTAGGTAGTCTGTATAGAGGCCAATTGGGACCACAAAACCTACTATCTGGCCCTTTATAGCAAGTTTGCCAACTATTATTTAGGCTAATGATTCCCAAAGTGTGATCCGCAGAAGGCTGGGGGTAACCAGACACACTCAGAGAATGAGCGAATTCAGAACTAGTTTCATAGTACCACTAAGGTGTTGTCTTTTTCATCTTGTTGACATTGGCATTGATGATAAAACTGTTGGCACCTGAACACAAATTAAAGACATCAGCACCAAACTTTACTTGGAGTCATTTTGTCTTTTACCACAAGACACTCAAAGTGGGGAGGTAAAAGGGGAGGCTGTTTTTTTCTTAGAATATTCTTGATATAGTAAAAATTAACGATATTGTTAAATCCTGGCACTTCTGTACACATCATTAATATGCTATGTGACCAAATGGGAAGTGCTTATAAATCACTTTGCTGCTTACCAAAGTATCATGTTTATTTCGTGGAAAAACACTCGTACAACTGTTTTAGGCACGTGCTGAAAAAATTAGCTAGTTCTAAAATACGTTAACATTGGGAAGATTGGCATAACTCAGCGAACTAGTGTTCTCCAAATGACCAACTCATGATGCCGTAAAATCATGTAGGAGTAAAAAATTCAAGTACAAAACGGAGATGTATCAATGACTGTTAAGATTATGAGAAAATCCACTGATAGCTTCATATTCCACAATAAAACTAACGTTCAGAAATTACACTTGCTAAATTTTGATTTAGTAACAAAGAATATCCAGTTATCTGAAACGCTACTTAATATTCCTTTCTTTTTCCAATTACATTCAGCATCACAGTTGGAGTTGTTTTTCATGTACTTCAATCAAAACTTAGAGATTTGCAAATATATAGAACAATGCTACTCTTCTACCTAGTTTTCATTTTAGAAAAGTTTTCATTAAAAAATCTTACGTAGGCTAACATGTAATAAGGTTAATTAAAAATGACTAACTTGCAATTTCTTAGCATTAATTGTTAGTACAGAAATACTGACAGACATAATCCATATAAACAAAATCAATCTGGAGTCAATTTTTTGACAGCGTAAAAAGACACTTTGACAGAGAACCACTGTTCCTGTTTTTCACATATTTAAAAGATAGTAAAACACACAGACACACAGACACACACACACACACACACACACACACACACACACACATTATATGACTAAGTCTGTGTATGACCTGCATATGCTAAAATTTTTACTAACTGGACCTTTAAAAAACAAGTTTGCTAGCTGGGTGCAGTGGCTCATGCCTTTGGGAGGCTGGGGGGGGGGAGGTGGATCATCAGAGGTTGACAGTTCCAGACCAGCCTGACCAACATGGAGAGTCCCTGTCTACTAAAATTAGCCTGGCATGGTACTGCATGCCTGTAATTCCAGCTACTTGGGAGGCTGAGGCAGAATTGCTTGAACTAGGGAGACACAGGTTGGGTGAGCCAAGATCGCACCATTGCACTCCTGCCTGGGCAACAAGAGCAAAATTCTGTCTCAACCCCCTCCCACAACCAAAAACCAAGTTTGCTGACTCCTGGTCTACAAGAAGGTATCTGAAGGCAGGTACACTGGAAGGGATTTATTACATACACCCTCAGAGGGCCCAGAGAATATGTTCTTTACCAGGGCTTTGTGAAATAAAGCTTAAAAGGCTCTGTAGTTGTGCTCTGCAGGAAAGGGATAGCAGAGGAGGATGAGAACACTGGAATTCAATGAATTTAACGGGAATGGCAAGCTTCTGAAGTGCTGGGGGCCAATTAGCGGCACTTAACCACCAGAAACATAATGCAGCTCTATCACAGGTAACAGATTCAAAGTAGTTATCAGAAGGTTTGACCCAGAAAAAACTGTGGCAATGGTGTCTGTAGGCTCTAATAGAATGAACCAGTTAAAGGCCTATTAAAACTGTAAAAACAAAACAAAACAGCAAACTCTAAATCTAGTATTCAGAGGTTTAACTTATCAATAAAATTAGAATCTTCACCCAATTCTGATCTAAGCCAGTTATCAGCTGATCTAAGCCAGTTATCAGCTACAATGCCAAAGAGATCTATGGTCATTTTCCAGACTTTTGGGAGCATAGTGAACACTGGCTCTGAGAGGACTGTAGTGACTGTGGTCCACCAGGAAGAGGAGATTATTCATCTGAGGTCCCAAACTCATGTGACAGAGTTTGGGACCAATGGTTCCCTCATTGGAGACAGTAACAAGCTGGTAACTCTTAGCGGAAATGCTTGGGAGCAGAAATGTTTTGAGTATCAGATTCTGGAATATTTGCATCCCATTTACCAGCTGAGTATCTTAAATGTGAAAATTCAAAATCCAAAATGCTCCAATGAGCATTTCCTTTAAGCATCATGTCAGGGCACAAAATAGTTTCAGATTTTGGAGCATTTTGGATTTGGGATACCCACCCGTACATTCTTAGATCCAGAATCTTTACTGGAATAGACATGTAAGAAACTGGCAGAATCCTCATGTTGCTTCCCTTACTAATGGAACAAGGACTATTATGGTAGAAAAGGCCAAGTAAAAGTCCTAAAACACTCACTTCACATGATACAGGGGAGGCAGGTTTCTATCACATTCTTAATTCGACATAAGTATGTGACCTGTCCAGAAGATATGGAGACAAACAATAGATTTTAATGAATTTCTTTGGTGGTGTCTTCAACTGCTGTTTCCTATTTTAAATGTCTTTATCTGGAAGCACAATATGGGCAAAAAAGATTGACCTGTCTGCTGAGTTTTAAATGGGGCATAAAGTGCTGGACTGTCTACTATTTCAAAGGCATTGTCCTTGCCCCTCCCTCTTCTATCATCTCATATGCACTGAAATAGAGATCCTACATTTCCCCAAATCCAAAGCATAGCTTCCAGTTTGCCAAGGAAAAGAGGTGCAAGGTCTGGGAGGTAGAAAAGCAGCACAGGCTTATTCTCCAGAGATGGTTGTGGCCAGATGCAGTTTCACAGTAGCTTTCTGGCAAGTAACTGAGAACTATCCATTTGGTGATGCAGATTGAGTCAAGACTGGTTTTTGAAGAGATTCTTAATGTAGCAGCTTCCCAGAGAGCCATGGAAAACCATCCACTTTGGTGGGTGCTTCAGCCTGTTTTCCTGATATTTCACTTAGTGTTTGAAAAGGGCTCTCCTGAACTAAACTTCAGTCGGGCTCCTGTAGGCCGTCTAGGCTTGGACCTTGACATCTATTTTTCTTGGGCCTATACTGCCCAGCTGTAGCAAGAGTCTTGCTAACCCAGTTTAGAGAGTATCTCTCCATCAGCTTCTGACCAAACTGTCATCCCTACGCTTGGTATTTTACCAACCCGGCCTACCTTCAGTAAGGTAAGATCCTGTTAGGTCAATTTCACCAAAACTCCCCTTACCCCTGATGTTTCCTGTAAGTCATTTTCCATCCACTGACCCTTACCCTCCTTGGCTATAAATCTCAACTTGTTCATGCTGTATTCAGAATTGAGCCTATTTCTATAATAAGGCCTATTTTCCATACTGCAATAGTGTCTTTTTCCTGCTGTGTACTGTCCATCTCTGATTCTCTTTGACAAGCTCTCCTGGTCTTCGGCAGTGACTCCATTAATCTTCTCTCTCCTAGCTCCTTTTTTTCTTTTATCTCTAAGTGAGAAAGTGCCTGTGGACCCTAGCTTTTAAACATACACGCAAACCCAATTCCTCTCTTAAATCGTCTAATCCCCCCAGAATACCTAAAGAGCTTCTACTTTCAAAACAAAAGGGGAACTTTAACTGTATACCAATACATGAGTATTACATAGCAGACAACAGAACAGATTGTTTAAAAGTGATAAAGCAAGAGACGGGTTGAAATATAAAATATATATATGTACTCACTTAGGGAATTAATGATAGAATGAATTGACATATGTTCTAGAAACTGTTTATTGGGTCACAAAACCCCCTTCCCGATTTAGAGTAAAAATACTAAAAACCATCTTCCGTGATCAAAAGGCAGTAACATCAGACAGTAATAATAATAAAAATGGAAAAACAACATCAATCCACAACCACAGTATCAATCCTGCAATTTAAAAACATCTTTCAAACAGAGAAAATAATTGAAATTGTATTAAGAAAATAACAATGTTGGACACGTCTTTATAGCAATGTGTAAGAAAAAAACAAGGAGGAACACTCTACATGTTCCGATTTACGATTGAGCCTTTAGTAAACAATATACAGAAGAAAATTGTACAGTCTTCAATATCCATATTAAATTTAAAGAGAATATAAGTAACTGTTTACTAAAGAATTTAGAAAAAAGTGCAAATAAATCAAGGGGGAACTTATGAATTGAAAAAGGAAAAGCAAAGAGCTCTTTAAAACATTTCAAACTTTCAACAAAACATTTCTCTGAAAATCCAAACTGCTGATTCATTTTTAAAAAGCCACTCATGGATTTAGTCTGTCATTTGTTTGCAAGAAACACAAACTAAAAGGTATGTTTTTATTTCATGAAAATACCCTAGTTGCTACATTTACCCAAGGTAAATTAGTAAATCAAGGTACTATGACGACACACACACACACATGCACGCACGCACACACCTAAGTTTAAATCACTGAAATTTTAATTTTATAATTACAGACTAAATTCTTACCTTTTTGCTATTTGATTCTCAAGATGTCTAACTTTTTCTAATAACTCCTTCTCAACAATTTCTCTCTCCAATTTAAATTCTTTTAGGGCAGTCTGAATAGCTTCATCTTTCTCACAATTCAGCTTCTGAATTAACTGTTCTCTGTCTTGTTCCTGGCTCACGACCAACTTTCGTTTGTCCTTCTCCAGGTTCTGGATAATAGCTTCATATTTCTCTTCTTGTTGGGAGATTTTTTCATCTTTTTGTTTTTCAAGGGCACTCAATTCTGAATCTAATTTACTCTGCAGTTCAGTTATTTGTTCTTTTAGGTTTTTTTCTATTTCAAATGCTTGGTGATGCAAAGATGTTACTTTGTTTAATTCAGTTCTGAGTATATTTGATTCTTCTTCATGTCTACTAATTAACTCTGAAATACACTGATCTTTTTCAATTGTCATTAAAGTTCTTAGCTCTGCTAAGCCCACCTGATAATTTTCATTATTATCCTGAATCTTTTGGTTGAGTTTACTAATTTCTGTTCTCAAATTTTCTGTCTCTTGTTCAAGAAGAGATTTCAAGGTCTCCTTCTGCTGGGCTCTGCTTTCTTCCAGTAAAATTTTTATTTCATCAGTTTCTGCTTCTTTCAATGCAAGTTCAACCTCTAACTTGCATCTCATGTCTGACAAATCAGAAACCTTGAGTTTTAATTCCTGTAGCTGTTGTTCTTTTTCCAGGACAATTGTAGCATGAGATTCTTGTATCTGATTAAGTATTTGTTGGTTTTCCTTTTTTAATTCTTCCAGAGAAACTCTGTGGTCTGTCATAACCTTCTCAAACTCTTGTATGTGCCTAACCTGAAGTGTGTCCTCTAATTCCTTTAGATGACTTTGCTCTAAGGACTGAAGTTCTGCCCTCAATAATTGTAATTTCTCATCATTTTCAACATGGAGCTTTTTTAAGTCTTCTAACACTATTTCTCGTGACTGCTTCAGTTCTTTAATTTCACAATTTTGAGAGTGCATTATATTTTCCATCTCTAACAACTTCTGATCCTTTTCATTCTGCAGGCAGATGACAGCTTCTTTTTCATGTTTCACCAAAGCAAATTCATTATCTTTATTTTGTAAAACCTCCTCAAGGCATACTAAGTCTCCCTTTAATTTTTTAATTTTGCTTTCATTCTCTGCACTTTCCTTTATTAGTGCATCAAGTTTACCTTCATATTCATTTTTTAAAGACTGTAGTTCTTTTTGATGTTTTTCTTTTAGTGTTATTTCCAGAGAACATTTTAGTTTTTCAATAATGTTTCTTATTTCTACGGCTGCACATTTTAACGCATTTGAGAAGTCACACTGTTCTTTTTGTACAAACGTTCTAAAGCGGCAGAGGTCTTCCCTCACGGTCTGTATACTGCAGTGAGAGTCTTGGGCGGCAACTCTACATCTTTCCATCCGGACATTCAGGGAAGCGTGGTCTCCAAAATCCTCTGCGCCACATACATGTGTATCCTGCATCCGTCTGCTGTCTATCGCATTGATAACCGATGAGTAAAGGGATTCCACCATCATTTCTGGGCTTTGGGGATCACTTATAGGATTAGGAGATGACAAATTTTCTTCTATTACAAACTCATTTACGGCAGACATAAAATCTGATTCAGGACTTTCTGCTAATGAATCCAAGTCTAAAGAAACCTGGTGAATAGTTTGCTCTATGTTTGGATGGGGAATAGTTTCAAAATCAAATGTATGTGCATCAATGCTATCTGGAGACAATTCTTCTAAGGGACAAACTGCAGGACATAAGGGATCCTGAACAGTCAGTGCTGGAGGAGTTCTCGGTGAGGTAGTAGTTGTAATTCCTGTCGTACTTTCTATCCTTGGTGAAGAAGCAGACTGTGGGGATGTCTGACTCACGGAAGCCTGGAAAACAGAAAGAAAGGCTTAAAGAGCTGCAGCAACACAAATATTTACACTAATAAAGAAACTGAAAGAACTGAATTTGCCTTTTGTTCACTCAGTAGATCCGTAATGGTCTGTGACATTTCATCCAGACTTTGTGCTGCTTTTACCAAATTATGTAGAGCAAGTACATGCTGGTGTAGAGGTTCAAAGTCACAAAGTAAGGGAACCCTGAAACAGAATACCACGAAATTAGACTTCTGATTTCTTAAAGGAAATGGACAACTGATATCAAATATTTTGATATGTGAAAAATAACAAGAACCTTATCATTCCTTTTTAATTAATACTGGAAGTATTTTAAGAAGTCTGTGTCATCATCATTAAAGTAAAAAGTTAGGGCCAGGTGTGATGGCTCACATCTGTAATGCCACTACTTTGGGAGGCTGAGGAGGGTGAATCATGAGGTTAGGAGTTTGAGACCAGCATGGCCAACATGGTGAAACCCCGTCTCTACTAAAAACACTAAAATTAGCCAGCCGGGGTGGTGGGTGCCTATAATCCCAGCTACTTGAGAGGCTGAGGCAGGAGAACTGCTTGAACCCGGGAGGCAGAGGTTGCAGTGAGTAGATACAAGGCCACTGCACTCCAGCCTGGGTGACAGGGTAAGACTCTGTCTCAAGAAACAAAAAATAAATAAATAAAAAGTTAGAAATTTCCCAAGAGCATGCAAAGAAAGAGTAGCTACAGAAAGAAATAAATTACATGTAAGATATACCTTCCTTTACTTTATCTTCATTTTCCATCATTTTCCATTCCCCAGAAATTTCTCAAAGCAGTCATAGGAAAGCTGGTCTATCTTAAATATTTCTTATCTGGGCATCTCTAAAGATTACTCATACTACCTGGCACAACTCCAGAATAAAAAAAAAATTTTAAGGTTATAAATTAGTTAAAAATACTAATGACATTTACCTGAGGAATGGCTGAACTTCTGAAGGACAAAATGATTGCAGAAACTGTAAATCTTTTAATGAGATATCTGGAAGTTCACAGTCGAACTTTCGAGGCTTCTGAGTCTGCACCAAAAAATAAATAAATTAAAAAATTTTTTTTCAACCAAAAAATATAGATGACCAATTTATATAATTTCTTACTATAATTAAATTTACTATACCAAACAAACTAAAATGCTTCAGATAATTAAGAAACAAAAAAAAGACCATTCAATAAAGATATGGCATATTATTTTTCTGAGCCATTAGTAAACTGGGACATGAACTGCTGGTGATCAAGTGATGTACTTGTCCCTCCCCTTCTCTGCTTTTAGCATCATGTTATGGGAATTACAGTATTCCTCTCAACATTAAATAAAACCATGTTTCACTAGTGCAGAGGCTATTCTAAAATATTTTCTTTACCTACAATGGAATAATGAAGACCTCTCAAGCCTTACATCTATTCATTCCTACTACCGCTTAGCATGCTATACCATGGTAAATATATGCGTAGCTTTAACTATACAAGTATATATATTACATAAATATATTGTTTACATATATTTATATATATACCATGTTAAAGCCACTAATATATTAAAATACAAACATGCATTTATTTTTTTTTCAATGTTACAGTTTCTTATTTCCTGTTCCCTTAACCTTTCCATTACATTTCCCAGAAGACAAAGTTTTGGTCAATTTTAGCTTCTATAAAAAATATTAACTGGTAAACCCTACCAATTTTTTATTTATAAAATTGCCAAGCATTGCATTAGAAAAAAACAAACTTCAACTGTTTTAAAACATTACTCAAGCAGATCTGGAGATGTCAAGATGCTCTTCATACAAAAAGAGTTTTTGGATAAATAAGTATGGGAATCACTATTATGTCAGCAATTCACAGATATTAAAACATGCATACATTTAAAACACTAAGAAATCTTGCAATACAGAAACATGTTTAACATCTAAGCACAGCTGGGCATAGTGGCTCATGCCTGCAACCCCAACACATTGGGAGGCCAAGGGAGGCAGATCCCTTGGGGCCAGGAGTTTGGGACCAGCTGGCCAACGTGGTAAAGGCCATCTCTACTAAAAATACAAAAACGTAGCTGGGTGTGGTGGGGGGCACCTGTAGTCCCAGCTACTTGAGAGGGTGAGACATAAGAATAGCTTGAACCCGGGAGGCAGCGGTTGCAGTGAGATGACATCATGCCACTGCACTCCAGCCTGGCAACAGAGCGAGACTGTCTCCAAATGGACAACAACAACGCAGCTAAGCAGTACATCCGATGGGGATAAAACACCCCTTGTTGCTTTGGTCATGAAAATGTTTCTTCTCATGTAATAAAATTAATGACCCCAGATAATAATGGTTTAGAAATATACCAAACTAATGTCTAGCTCCAGTGAAGCCTGAGGAATCATTATTCTGGGTTCATCAAAATATAATCGGGGGTGGTGTGAAAAGAAATACAGGAGGGGAGGAGGAGGAGGAGGTAGAGGAGTGGAGGAAGGAAGAAGAGGGAAGGGTGGAAAGAAAGAAGAAAGGGACACCAAAAACACCAAGTGAGTCTATTTCCAGCAATCCTATCAGTGCAGTATACGGTGTCTTCCTGCGTTATGAAGACTGTTTATCAAAAATTACGAATGCAAATATGAATCTTAAAGCTTTTGCTAACTGCCTTTTAAAGCCAAAAACACTTTTGACTTTTTTTTAAACCACAACAATTTCTGCAAGTTTCTGATAAACGCCTCTACTTCTGGAAAAAAGGTTTTAAAACATGGAATTTAGTCATCATTAGAAAATAAATACATACACAAAAGGAAGGGGGCCAGGAGTCCAGTCCCCTAAACAGACGATTTCTTAAAAAAGACTTCCCTGTATAAAGAAATTAACAATATGGTTATTTTAGAGCTTTATTTAAGGCAAAAAAAAAATTACATCTGGTTTTTGAAAAGGAAATTAAAAGTTGACAATAATTCAAGTTTAAAATTTAACGATGGATTCAACTCTATAGACAAAAAGGAATATTTCTCTAGATATCAATGGTATCTAACAGCATATTCATGCAGTATGATATAGAAATTTCTTGATTATACAAAATTTTTTCTTTACAAAAGTAATTAAAATTATTAATGAACACTTACTAAATAATTTCCCAAAGGATTCCCTTTTTGATTTTTCTGCTTCATATAATCTCTTTCCGTCTTTGACTAAGGCACCAGCCCACTAGAAGAGGAGAGCTTATGTTAAATAACAAACACACATAAATCCATTCAAGTTCATATATAATTAAAATAGAATTCAAGTCGCATACCTCCCTGTAGTGTTTTATGAACATTTTTCTTCTTACAACCTCAACAACAGCTAAGCAGTACATCTGAGGAACTGTGCTAAGAGCTTCGACAATTTTTACTCTTTCTAACAGCTCTATTACGAGGCGGAGCAAAGCTTGCAACTTCTCTCCATCTTGATCGGCATGAAGCATTACAAAGCAACACCATCTATAGAATAAAATCCATTATTTTCAACATTCACAGAAGTTTCTCTAAAAGAAGTCCTTACTTAGTTAAGCCAAAGATATCAAGACACATAAGCTCTACAAAAATAGTCTAATTCCAAAGTTCATCAATAAGGTATTTTAGTAAAATGGTTAGGGGAAAAATCACCCCATCATTTGGGAGAAATAAATATAAACACCAAGTGTATACATCTTAAAACAGATATAAAAGAGTCACTTACTTCAGTCTGACATGTAGGTTATTTGCTAGTTCTTGTTTGGCAGTGGTACACTTCTGCTTAATATCTAACAGTTTTCTATGATTTTGCAACATAATCATCAACTGATTTGCGTGACTCAGGCATAAATCAGGTAATACGGATGCGTCCTTTAAGTTTTCAGCTCTCATCTGATTAGCTAAAAATCCCTTTGAGAAAAGAATATTTCAAAAGACATTAATTTTGTTTCATGAAAGGTATGGACATTCAGTTAAGTGGAAAATCTTTATGTTAAACACAAACTGCTCTGCTTCAAACGATATTTTTTAATCCTCTATTTTTCTGACTGTAGTAAATGCATAAATGTCTCCAGCGTTACACAGCTTCATAGGTCCGGTGAGTGAAGTTTTTCCGCCAAAACCATGTAGAAGGGTCTACAACAATCCTCATACATGTGGTTTCAAGAAATTTCCTCTTGAAAGCCATCTGAAATGGTGTCTATTTTATGAGATGTACAGGCCCTAAATAAGAAGTCTCCACGATTTCTCTTCCCTTTTAATTGGGAGTTACTTTTAAGTTTCAATTTCAATGTAGCTAGAATGTATTTTACTGTGTTGTAAATATGTTTAGCAAGATGTAAAATCTACTCCTAAGACTGGCTAATCTGAATGTATCTACTTTTCACCAACCACATTCTGAGGGAAGTACTGATAAACTATCCGCAAAGGGGAAATACTATTAGCAGCAAAAAGTAACTGATGAGACATCTGTAAATAACAAAATGTAAAAAATTCCAGACCAGTCAGAGACTAAACAGAATTGACACATTTCTCAAATTTAAAGAAACACAAATCCCAATTCTCATTTTATTAAGTACTGATGTGTTCCTACTATGTATTTATCAGGAATGTGTGGTAAGGCCTTGCGGATAGAGAAATAGAAGACACACTAGTGTCCTGGCTCCTTGGAGCTTACATTCTGAGAAGACACTGTATTCAAAAGCATGCGGTCATTTAATTATAATTGCCATACAGTATGATTACAGCATACTAAGAGAAAATACACCCGATGGGATCAAGACTTCAAGATCAGAAAAGACTGGCTGAGGAAATGAAGTTTCTGCTAAAACCTCAACTTTACATCCCCTGGTAGCCAAATACATGACAATACAGGTGTGAAAAGTTGCCCCACTGACGATATACCACCGAACTTCAACTGGGTATCCCCTTTCTTTAATGAGCTCATTGAAAATAATCTTATTAAACGGAATTCGCTCACATTCAGATTCACTCAGACACACTCAGTTGAAAACTACCTTAGGGCCTACATTACCTTAGGGTCTTACAATTGTCCTCCCAACACACAACCAGGCAATGTAGATGACTTCTAAATAAAGTCATCAGGAGTACTTAGCAATACCAAAAAATATCCATTGGAGAACTTAAATATTTAGTTCCCCTCAAATGTTTAAAAAGAGTATACCACTCAGGTATCAAAATCAAAGAAAGAAAAGATATTTTCTAAAAATAAGAATATTATCTCTAATACTCATTTGGTGTGCTGAGAGTTATATTCCATGAGCTACCATAGTTTAAAACAACAGCAAAATGCTACAATTCAATTAGGGTGAATGAAGATGTTGAAACAGACTGCCCTATGAGCACAAGACAATAAAAATTAATTTGATAATTTCCATGGGGACAGCATAAGAAATTTCACTGAATTTTACTTCAGTTTGGATTCAGGGAGGTTAAATAGTCAGATTTAGAAAGCAAACAACAAAAGTCCAAATACACAAATAATGCATTCTTCCATTTTGAGAATATGACTAATATTATCACCCCAACCATATTCCCAGAAAAAGACTTTTCCTTGTATGACAAAACTCCATTTCCTGAACCCAAGTAGACCTGAGGATAATATCAGCAATAAGTATCTCTTTATGTTACTATCAAATATAAAATCATCCAATTTAGCTGCCTGACTGCAGATTTCAAGTGATATAAAGCAGGAGGAATAAAAGCAATATTTTAAACATCAAAAGATTAAGGGCAGCAAAGAAAAAGTAGAGACAGAAGTATGGAAGGTCTCAGATAAGCGTAATGAAAGTCCTGGTCTATTCAATCTGTGAAACAGTTACAAAGAAATTGAGAGGATTTTATAGATTGATGGGTTCATAAAATTAAATATGAAAAAAGACAAATGAATTTGACTGCATCGAAATTTAGATTTTGTTTTATAATCTGTATACATTATGATCAGAGAGACAATATCTGCATGGTCTATAATAGACAAAGAATTATCCAGACCACATATGATCGATTCTAACAAATACATGGAAAAGAAAACGTGACAAATGACAATTCGGACTTCACACATGGCAGACCATATACGTACACTGGTAACAGACAAATTACTCTTCTCCTTACTCACTGCAAGTATTCACTGATTTTGCCTTCATGGCACGGCTTAAAACATGACTAATTAATATTTAAAATGAACAAACACCTTAATTCAACAATCTCATTAATGGAGATTGTGCCTAAAGAAATACTAGACCATGCATGTAAAAATGGGTGTACTGGAATATTCAATTAATATTTCTAACATGGAAAAACTGAAACATCATCAAATAAGTACGGTTAAATACATTTTGTTTGACTCATTCTATAGAAGTTAAAAAAACAACACTGCAGAAACAGCAAATCAGGAATGCAGAGTTCTGTCTCTAGTAATGGTATCTAGCAAGGTCAACCAAGCTCCCTGTGGCTTTAGGGGTGGGAGATCTAGGAAGGTAGTGAAAAAGCCAGGTACCATTAAAGGGCCAGGATCCAGAAGAATAAGGAAACCAATAGAGGGGGTTAGGTGACTAGGAATGCTTTGCACTGATAAATTCTGCTGATTCTTGAAGAGGAGTCCAAAGTTAAAAACAAGTAGTCAGCAGTCCTCACGTCCCTGAAGGGCTAGAAAATTAAAAACTGAAGACAGGAGCCAACCAAAGGAAGGTACAATAGAACAGATGTTGCTTGTTTTCATATCCCTAAAGCTATATCCTATGATTAAGAGTCAACTTCGATTCTCCTGCTTCAGCCTCCCAAGTAGCTGAGATTACAGGTGCCCATCACCATGCTCAGCTAATTTTTGTATTTTTGGTGGAGACAGGGTTTCTTCATGTTGGCCAGCCTGGTCTTGAACGCCTCACCTCAGGTGATCAGCCCATCTTGGCCTCCCAAAGTGCTGGGATTACAGGCATGAGCCACCGCGCCTGGCTCCCCAAACTTCTAATGTGGAAGTTACAAGACGGTATACCCATTCAAAAGGTTACAAAATAAGGGAACAGAACAAAAAAGAGGAAGAAAGAAATAATAAGATGTTGAGACAAGGCAGTGAAGGACACAGGACAGGCTGGTAGATTGGAGCCAGATGACAATGGCCCTGAGAAGTAAGAAGATGTCGCGTAACCAGGAGTGCGTCTACAGCTCTAGGGGATGAAAGTATATTTTTGGGGTCTACACGAAAAAGAAAGTAAGTAGGAATTCCAGGAAAACAAAAAAGCAGTAGTCAATGGTAAATAAGAGAATTCACTTGAACCCTGATATGTGAAATGTTATCCTTTAGGTCTGTGGACTGCGGTGTTGACTCTAGAGAGAAGGTAGTAATATAACATCAGCACCGGGGCCTGCAGTCAGCAATGTTTACACCGTGACGACAAATGTTGTTTACTGGTGTCCCACATTCAGAAATAAGCTAAAGACGTAAATTAGGATTAGAAAATGCAATGTTACAGTTAAGAATCTTTCGTTTGGCCGGGTGCAGTGGCTTATGTCTGTAAAAGCAGCACTTTGGGAGGTGGAGATGGGAGGATTGCATGAGCCCTGGAGTTTGAGACCAGCCTAGGCAATACAGTGAGACCCCTGTCTCTACTTTAAAAAGAAAAAATTGTCAAGTGCGGTTGTGTGTGCCTGTGGTCTCAGCTACTTGGGAGGCTGAGGTGGGAGGATCACTTGAGCCCAGGAGGTTGAGGCTACAGTGAGCTGTGAACCATGATCCGTGATTGCACCACTGCACTCCAGCCTGGCTGACAGAGTGAGACCCTCTCTCAATTAAAAAAAAAAAAAGAATCTTTAAAAAATTTGACATAGAATTCAAACCATAAAATCTGTCCTTAAAGTGTAGGTTATGAGTCTATTACCGCTATCTAATTTCAGAACGTTTTCCTTACCCTGACAAGACACCTGGTATTCTGAGGCAGTTAATGGCTATTCCTCGAGTCCCCTGGCAACTACTAATCAACGTTCTATGCCTATTCTGGATATTTCATATAAATGGAATCACGTTTTTTTTTTAAAAAAGAGTAAACTGAAAGTAGAATGGCCATCCCAAGAACTAGAATACCAACTTCCAATCATCCAAATCTCTGAAAGTGAACTAAAGTAATTTAAGATTGTAACTGCCCGAAGCACGTACCAAAACCAAACATAAATTCTCTGAGGAAGAAAACGTTGTCCTAGGCCTCATAATGTTTCTTTGTCTTATATAAAAAAAAATCAGGTACATGAAAAGGCAAGACCACAAGAGTGAGAATTATAAGAAACATCACCAAATATAAACAGACACACAGGCAATAGAATGAACAGATAAAGATTTTTAAATTGCTGCGTGCTAATGTGTTCAAAGAGAAGATGAATGGCTAAGACTACATATTTGGGTAGAGAATTTGAAACTATATAAACAAAAGAACCAAACTGAAATTGTAGAGCTGAAAAACGAACCAAAATAAGAAGTGAGCATATGGTTAGCTACAGCTAGTCACTAAAAAAGAGAAACAGTCAAAATGTAGGTTACAAGTAAATACCTCGAATGAAGCACAGATCAAAAGATGAAAACGACAGGAAGCAAGTCTAAATGAAACGGATACGGTGAAAGGTATAGCACGTGTAAGTGGAAGAGAAGAAAAAGCAAGTGAGGAAAAAGGAGGATCTGAAGAGAAATTGACTCCGAATTTTCCCAAATAGTATAAGACATTAAGCCACAGATTGAAGAAGCGCTAGAAGCCCAAAGTAGGATAAATAACAAGAATGCCATGTCTTGGTGCCTCACACTAAAATCGCTAAAAGCCAAACAAAAGGCAAAGAAAAGACCACAAGTAAAATGCTAACAACCTAGAATTCTGTAAGAACCAAGTAAAAATATCCTCCAGAAATCAAGTGATTTAAAGAGATTTTCAAAAGACAAAATTGAACGTATCACCAAAAGGAAATACTGAAGGACATTCTAATTTATACCATCCTCGACTGTAGCATCATGGAAGTATGTTTTACCTTAAAAGTGGGGGGGGGACTTAATGTGGGGGATGCAATTATTCTTATGTTCCAATGAAAGAACACAATTAGAGAAAAAACACTGGCAGAGGAAAATTAAACTAGAAAACCATGTGTCAGAAACGAATTATGAGAAGCCACAATGCTTCTCATGGTGGGTGGAGGACAGGCAATCACAAATTAAAGAGAGGCACTGGTTTGCTGAGAAACATCCAAGTTTACCACTCTTACTTAGCCATTCTATCACCTTCCCTTGATTTAAAATCCACTTTTTAAACAGTTCTAGGAACATGGCATAAAATCAGACCTAAAACCTAGGTATTACTATTAAAAATCTTAGTAAATTCTTCAAAATTTCACATTTTCTTTCTATTTTTAAAAAATTTTGGCTGGGCGCGGTGGCCCACACCTGTAATCCCAGCACTTTGGGAGGCCAAGGCGGGTGGATCACTAGGTCAAAAGATCGAGACCATCCTGGTCAATATGGTGAAACCCCGTCTCTACTAAAAATACAAAAATTAGCTGGGCATGGTGGTGCGCGCCTGTAATCCCAGCTACTCGGGAGGCTGAGGCAGGAGAATTGCTTGAACCCAGGAGGTGGTTGCGGTGAGCCGAGATCGCGCCATTGCACTGCAGCCTGGGTAACAAGAGCGAAACTCCGTCTCAAAAAAAAAAAATTTCATCCTTTGTCCCATGGGGAGGGTAGTAGAAAGCACTGAAATTTTTAGCACAATAAATGATATGATCATATGTTTTTAATGTATCAAAAAATGTTGATTTCTTCCCCCAGCTTCAAATAGCAGTTTCATGGTTTATCTACAGGAGCCTGAGCTCACTTTATCAAAGTAACAACAAGACTTTCTGCTTTGTTACGTGCAAACAATATTAACACATGAACAATATTCAAGGATAAAGTGAAGAGATGGTGCACACCAAACTGATATTGCACATAAAATATGTGTACAGAAAAACCGCAAATTCCTTTACCTGAGAAAAGTCTAAAATAGGTACCTGAGCGAGCTCTTTCTGTTCATTCACCAGTCGGCTGCAGCTGGCAATCATCTGGTCCAGGGCGTAGAGCCGATCTTCAAGTCCTTTAATGGCTTTCATATTCTGATTATCAAGTTTGGCAATGGTCTGACGGCATTCTGCTATAAACGGTCGAATAATCCTTGGATCAAGCTAAATGACAGGGAATCACATATAAATACAATTTGCAGCAAATAGTTTAAAATATATTTCATGCTATTATGACATATAGCTTTGAGAGAAAGTAAGTGAAAAAAGATATAGGAGAGGAAAAGCATGGGAACTCTAAGTTATACTTCCATAAGAAGCTCAAAAACAGGACAAATATCACCCTAGACGATACTGAATTTACACTAGAACACGTAATAAGGAATACAGTTTCAGGAATCACACAGATCAGTGCTACAATTAAATCACTTCTCAATTTCTTTCAGAAAAAGGTATTCTCAATGTAAGCATAACACCATTAATTCTCTTATCAATGCAACTACTCTTTAAAACATATAATCTTGTTTGGCAAACTTATCTCCCTCCAGGAGACAGACAATAAAAACTTTTCTAGTCTCAGTCTCTTCTCAATGAATCTGCTTGCTCAATTATGCTTTCTCACTCTTCCGTCTCTCCTGTTCCTGGCTTTAATTCTACACATTTGCTGAAACTCATGGAATTCATAAAATTTTCCAATAATGCTCCTGGTCCCTTAAATATTTTACTTGGCTGCCTTTCTGTCTGTATTTTGCATAAAAACTGCTCAGCCAAAAACTACCCATAACCTTGCTTCACTTCAGGCTCTTTAATAGTTACCATGGCAGACAATCTTTTCCCAACCATACAGGCTCTGGGAAGTTACTTCTACTGGTTCCTCCATAGCATCCTCTTCCGGCTCCCTTTTCTCTAATTTTCTTAAAATAGATGATTCAGAAAGACTCTGCCCTTAGTCCATTTTTACTGTTCTCAATATGGTGACAGCATTAAATATAACTTTTCTGGAGATAAGTCCCATGCCTACTTCATTCACCAATCTGTCTCACAAATTCTCAAACTGTTTGTTTATTAATACATATATGTCGGTTTCAACCACGACACCTTCTATTGCTGACTTCCTATGCTTGTTCCTAATAAAACTCCCCACAAAACTTTCTTCTGCCCACAAATAATATCCAACAAATGTAGAATACAATAAAGGCTTCATTGATCTGGTACTAGAGAAAATCTTTCAGGCCTTTCATCTTCTCAAGCTGAAATGTCTATAATTTCAAGATAAACTGTGTTTTTCTACCTCTGATCTTTGTTCCCATTTCTTATACTATTTAAGACAACCTCTACGCTCTATTTAAAGATCCTAGTCAAATACTACCTCCTTCATGCTGCCTTCCCTAATGCCTGCAGTCAAAAAAACCCTGATTAATGCACAGTCTTGTACACAGAGAACATACAAAAGCAATTAAAACTGAACTATTTTATTGTTATTATCAACAATCCAGTGTAGTCAAATAAGAGGCTGCCTTTCTAACACCACCAAAAAAATCAGAGAAACATTATCTCAGAATAGGCAGCACTAGTTTTGTACAATGTTGTCTCGACTGAAACTTGCACATTTGTAAACATTTTCTCCCTTTTCTCAGTTTTGTGGTAACTGAGTCCAATGTGTATGTATCGCTACTCCAGTGCACTATGCAAATCAAAGCCTGCTTACAAATTATTAGAATGACAAAGATGAAAAAGATGGCAAAAATTGGTTCAAATGTTCAACCTGGCAAAACTACAATTACACATAAACTGAACATAGCAAGGACTTAAAGACAAAACAAACCGAAAACACGGGCTCCTGAATACAATGTTTCTCAATTTAATAATTCACTGAAAGTGAAAGTGCACTGACAAACAGTAGAGTATTCCACGATTCACTAAAGAGTTTACATAACTTCCTTTAAGAATTTGTTCGGGGGGCCAGGTTCTGGCTCTGTTGCCCAGGATGGAATGCAGTGGCAAGATCACAGCTCACCAGAGGCTCAAGCGATCCTACAGCCTCAGCCTCCCGAACTGCTGGGACTACAGGCACATGCCACCACAATCAGCTGATTTTTTGTGAGCTGGGTCTTGGCTTGTTACTCAGGCTGGTCTCAAACTCTCTGCGCTCAGGCAATACTCTCACCTTGGCCTCCCAAAGGGCTGGGATTACAGGCTTAAGTCACTGCTCCCAATGGACTTCCTAAAATCTCACTGCACTTTTTATTCTATTTATCCACAGCTAATAAAAACCTTTGAAGAAATGTTTTAGATTAAATATATTGAAACCACAGAATCTCATTAGTAATTGTTTAGCCAATTTTCAATAATTAGCAGTCAGTGATACATCAATTTTTACTCTTGGGCTCTCTGGCATCCACAAAGACATCTATTTTTAACTGAGAAAAAAAAAATGTAAAACAAACTTTCTTACACTCTCTATTATTAACCCTCCCACCTTTAAACCCACTCCCCTGCACAGATTTTTTAAGATCACAAGTTGTCTGAAAGAAATACTAAAGCTCAATAAATTATACTGACACTAACCTGGCAGTTTAGAAATATGCTAAGTGCAGACGCTTCTAATTATTAATCGTCAGAAACACAAAATCAGTTTGCCCTTTGTGGTATAATCTGAAACAGAACATTCAAGAGTCATCTTAAGGCTGGGCACAGTGGCTCATACCTGTAATTCCAGCACTTTGGGAGGCGGAGGTAGGCAGATCACTTGAGGTCAGGAGTTCAAGACCAGTCTGGCCAATATGGTGAAACCCTGTCTCTACTAAAAACCACAAAAATTGCTGGGTGTGGTGGTGCCTGTAATCCCAGTTACCCAGGTGGCAGAGGTTGCAGTGAGCCCAGACTGTGCCACTGCACTCTAGCCTGGGCAACAGAGTTAAACTCCATCTCAAAAAAAAAAAAAAAGTCTTTTTTTGAAAGAGAGAGAGAGGGGAACGATCCAAGATGGCTGATCGCTAACATCTCGGGATTGCAGCTCGCAGTTAAAGCTCACAGAACTAGAGGATGCCACACTTTCAGACAAATTCTGGTCGCTCAGGAGCAGAAGATTCCCAGTGGAGGAGACACGCGGGGCAGAAGTTTCGCCGGCACCACGGTGTAGCAGTCTCGCCGGCATCTCCGCAGGGCAGCTCTCGGAGCTGACTAGGCGGGGCTGGCTCCCCTTCTGACCGAGGTTTGGAGGAGCGGCGCGGGTTCCCAGCGCTGACTCCTGAGGCCGGCGCAGAAGCTGTGCCGGCACCTCGGCGCAGAGTGAACGCGACTGGTTCCCCTTCTGACCGAGGTTTGGAGCTGCGGGAAGGCAGACTCGCCTATTA
>CM052663.1:1150003-1197419 GCA_028533165.1 Leontopithecus rosalia
TCCGTTGTTCATTCAGTGTTGCTAGGCAAGTACATTTAAGTCTGTTGTGGCAGAACTCATGAAACCGGTTTTTTTCCTCAGATGCTCTGTCTCGGGGAGTTAGGGCTTTATTTGTGAGTATCCGTTGTGCTGTCCTGCCCAGCTAGGAGGCAGTCTAGTCACTATTTGGGTGCCGAGGCTCCGCCCTGCTGGCGTGAGGCCCGCCCTTTTGCTGTGGGCTCCGTCCTGCTGTTTTGGGCTCTGCCCTGCTGACGTGGGTTCTGCCCTGTTGGCAGAGTCTCTCTGTTATGGCGGGTTGCCTCGGCAACGGCTGACTGCATTTGCAATGGGCGAGTACCTCAGTAGGGGCGGAAACTCTCGGTAATGGCCGACGCCCCTCCCCCACCGAGCTGCACAGCCTAGGGTTCAGCTGTGCCCACAGTGAAACTCTCAACCGCAAGCGTTTCAAATTGCTGTTTTGTTTGTCCCTGTGGGGGTGGGACCTGTCGAGCCTGATCACTTGGCTCCCTGCCTCTGAGACTTTTTGCTTTTTTTTTTTTTTTAAGTTGTGGGGTTGACTCTCTCCCAGGTGTTTCAGTCACCGGCTGAAAGGGCACCGGGATCTGTGTGATTTCCCATGCAGCGACCCGCTGCGCTGGCTCACAGTTCACCTCCCAGAAATCTCCTGGTCTGGCTCACTGTCCAAATCCCGTTTAATCAGATGAATATGGTAATCTGCCCTCGCAAATCTCAAATTGCCGGTTTAACAGGGTGCCCAGACCCGTGCGTTTTGTGCGCTTTTCCACTGTGCTGTGGCGCCGGCTGTTTGGCTGCGCCAGCGGAGACTGCTGCGCTGGCGTCCTGTGTCCCTCCTACACCTGGGCTTTTCCCCGTTCTGTGGGCTATAAAGATCCGTCTGGAAATGCGGTGTGAACTCACCCTCCGTGTCTTGACTGAGAGCTGCAATCCTGAGTTCTCTTTAGTTAATTTTTAAATGAATTAATCAAAGCAGATGAGCCACAACAAAATAAATTTGTTTTGTAGATACTGAAATAAATATAAGGTACAAATAAATAATGTATAATGAAAAGAGGGACATAACCTCAGGTATAGTTTTAAAAATTACAGAGAGCATGATATAAGTTAATCTCACCTGTGAATTATAAATACGAGGAATCTTAAAGATGGTTTTAGCTTATCAAATGCCATGTGGTTTTATGATGATACAGTCATCATGACCCAGTGGATCACTTCAGGAATGCCAGAGGAATGACTGTAGTCGAATATGTTACCATATTCGCTCAATTATTTGAGAAGATTTATAGAATCATCTCAGTAGCTGAAATGACAGTCAATACAGTGCAGTGCCCATTTATTTAATAATTTAACCAAAAAAAGTCCTTAGCAGACTGGGAGTAGATGAGAACTTCCTGCTTATTTGCAAGTATATATGAGAGGCATAGCAAGCATTTTATTTCATACTGAATCATCCAGAAGTATTTGCCATAAATTCAGGAAGAACTTAAGAATGCCAGCTGTTACCATTGCTATTCAGCAAGACAAATAATATTTTGAAACACTTAACTGTCATCATTTTCAGACAATATCCTTTACAAACAACAAATTCCTAAAGAAATATTAGAATTCACAGGGCACACCAGTGTAAGTCATAGATATATCCAAAGAGGAGTAGTTTGCATATTTACCAGCAAAAGCTGATTTGAATATATATAAAAGATCCCAATAGAAATTTTAAGAAATAATTTATTTGCAATAAGTTTAACAAAAATATACAAGACTTTGTGCAGAAAACTAAAACTTTATGAATGGCCTGAAAGCTATATGTAGAAAGATGGATAGAAATGGAGTATTATGAAGATATCCTTTTTCTCCTCAGATGTATTATTACTCAACTAAAATTCTAATATGTTAAAAAGTGATGTTTTATGCTAAAATTTATATCTTAAAAATGTATAAAAATACTTGATAGCATTTCTGAATAAAGATCAGGGAGTAGAGATTTGTTCTGCTGTGTGTTAAGATGTAGTCTTAAACTAGATAGATAATACTTAATTCAGTACATCATTGGTATTGCCACAGACAAATAGATTAATAGAATTAGTAATCTTGAAACAGACCAATGGATATATGTGGAAATCTACATGTGACATTTTAAATCAGTTTGATAAAGGATGGGCTCCTCAGAATGGTACATTAGAGTCATTGGTTATATGTTGTTGGGAGGTGACCCATATTTGACATTGCATATAAAAACAAATGACAGATGTAGTAAAGACTAAATTTGTTTTGAACTTACAGAGTTTCTTAAAAGACTACTCTGAATTCAGAGTAGGAGAACACTTGGAAAATAATCAATATTATATTGAAATTTAAAACCTTAGTACAACAGAAAACACTATAAACAGCACAAGTCTGGTGGTTAATATTTTTAATAAATAAAAGATAAAAGATGAAAACTTTTAAATAATTGATGCCATTTTTTTTAGACAAGTTTCACTCCTGTTGACCATGCTGGAGTGCAGTGTTGCAATCCTGGCTCACCCCACCTTTGTCTCCCAGGTTCAAGTGATTCTCCTGCCTCAGCTTCCCAAGTAGCTGGGATTACAGGCATGTGCCACAAGGCCCGGCTAATTTTGTGTTTTTCGTGGAGACAGGGTTTCTCCATGTTGGTCAGGCTGGTCTTGAACTTCTGAAACTAGGTAATCCACCTACCTCAGCCTTCCAAAGTGCTGAGATTACAGGCATTAGTCACCCTGCCCAGCCAATGCCAATTTTTTTTATAGTCTCTTTTAAAAAGTAGTAGAGAACTCTTCCCAACTTACCCTCTGAGGCCAATATTATATACTAATACCAAACCAGACAAATATATCACAAGAAAAAAAATACATGTTTTATAACCATTTATACAAATATTCTCCAGAAATTATTAATAGATCCAGTCTGGCAGAATATAAAAGGAATTTCAATTGGCTTTATTTCAGAAGTGCAAGATTGGCGGGTGAATCATAAGGTCAAGAGATCAAGACCATCCTGGTCACCATGGTGAAACCCCGTCTCTACTCAAAATACAAAAAATTAGCTGGGCATGGTGGTGCGTGCCTGTAGTCCCAGCTACTCGGGAGGCTGAGGCAGGAGAATTGCCTGAACCCAGGAGGCGGAGGTGGCGGTGAGCCGAGATCGCGCCATTGCACTTTAGCCTGGGTAACAAGAGCGAAACTCCGTCTCAAAAAAAGAAAAAAAAACAAAAAAAGCATCCAAAATCAGTTTATGTAATACACTATCAGTAGAATGAAAGGACAGAAAAACCACGATTATCTCAATAGATGAAGAAAAAAGCATTTGACCAAACCCAACAGCCTTTCATCATAAAAACACTCAACAAACTAGGAATTGACTTCCTCAACCTGTTAAAAGGCATCTGTGAGAACCCACAATTAACATCATAGTCAGTGGTGTAAGACTGAATGCTTTGACCCTAAAATCAAGATCAAGATGGTCTGCTCATGCCACTGCCGCTCAGCATTATATTTGGAAGTTGTATCAAGGGCACTTAGGCAAGCAAAAGAAATTAAAGGCATTGGCCGGGCGCAGTGGCTCATGCCTGTAATCCCAATACTTTGGGAGGCTGAGGTGGGTGGATCACCTGAGGTCAGGAGTTCAAGACCAGTCTGGCCAACATGGTGAAACCCCATCTCTACTAAAAATACAAAAATTAGCTGGGCATGGTGTCAGCTGCCGGTAATCTTGGCTACTTGGGAGGCTGAGCCAGGAGAATCACTTGAACCCAGAGGCAGAGGTTGCAGTGAGCCGAGATTGTGCCACTGCACTCCATCCTCAGTGACAGAATAAGACTCTGTCTCAAGAATAAAGAAAGAAAGAAAGAAATGCATCTAGGTTGGTAAGGAAGAAATAAAACACTCTAACAGTTGCATATGTAGCCTGATCTGTTATGTAGCAAATCCTAAGGGTTCCTCTACAAAACGATTGTTAAGTAATGAACTAGTTCAATAATGTTGTAGGATACAGGCTCATTGTGCAAAACTCAGTTGGAGCTGGCTGTGATGGTGCACACCTGCGGTCCCAGCTACTCAAGAGGTTGGGGTGACAGGATTCCTTGAGCCTAGGAGTTCGTGAACAGGGACAATGTAACAAGAGCCTCTTCTCTTAAAAAAAAAATGTCATTCTTTCTACTAGAAGTGAATCATCTAAAAATGAGATATAAAAGACAGTTTCTCTTATGATGGCATCAAAAAGATAAAAACACTTAGGAAATAGGTTTAACATAAGAAGTTCAAGACTTGTACAAATTACAAAACTTTGTGGGAAAAAAAGAAAAGTATTCTGTGTTTGCTGACTGGAAGACTTAATCTCCTTAAGATGGCAGCCCTCCCTAAATTTATCTTCCAATTCAGCATAATTCTTAAAATCTGAACTGTGATTTTTGCAGAAAAGGCCAGGCTGATCCTAAAATTCATACGGAATTGCAAGAGTCCCAAAATAGCCAAAGCAATCTTGAAAAATAACAAAGTCTCACATTGTTTGACTTTAGAATTTGTAAGCGAAGGTAGTAAGACACTGTAGAGCTAGTCTGACATATATATCAATGGAATAGAAGCGAGAGTCCAGAGTAAGCCATTGTATTCATGTCAGTTGAACCCTTTCCTTATGCTCAAGGGTGCTGAAACAGTTCCATGAAGGAAATCCAGCAGATGATACAGAGTTAGCAAAGCTGGATATCCCGATGCAAAAAGATGAAGTTGGACCCTTTCCTCACATATGCACAGGTTGACTTAAAATAGACCATAGATTTAAGTGTAAACACTAAAATTATAAAACTCTTATAGAAGTCGATCTTGGTGATTTTATATTAGGCAAAGCCTCTTCCTAAAGAATTAGCATGTTGAAGAAGACAGAATACCTGCCTTGCATCAAGTTGTTTAAAATATAATTGGGGGATTATACCTGTAGATGAATTTTAAAACCTAAATAATATTTGTTTTTCTCTTTTCTAATTTTATAGCATTTTTTTCCTAATGAGTTTTTGGATGTTTTAGTGTAATGGGCATATTTACACCTGGCATGGTAACTAGGGAGTACATAGCATCCACTTAAGTAGTAAATCTACTGAAGTCTTTAGCCACTCAGCAACTACCGCTTTAACAGTAACATGGATTCATTCACGTAAGGGAGAAGAGTGGTTCTTAATTCCTAGAAAAAGAAGAAATTTAAAGATATCTCTAGATAAATAGATATACAACATTTTACTTACTATTTCAAAAGGTTTATAGATATAGGTCTGCTGCAGAGAATACACAATATTGAAATTACATGCTAACTGAAATAAGCTACCTTTGAAAATTTATGAAAACCGTTAAATTATTAAAGTGACCTGTATTAATATTCAAATTTCCAAAATCTTACTGAATAATGAATGTAAAGTTTAGAATTTCAAAAGACTGAAACTAAATCATTCTTTCACTTTTAGAGAAAATATTCATATGTTGTCTGAAGAAAAACAGCGGATAATGCTATTAGAACGAGTAAGTAAATTCTCTTCTCGAAGTACCGTGTTTAATACATTCACTCTTAGATACAGTTAAAGAAACTTCATTCTGGAAACATACAATAGACTATTTGTGTTTATAAATTAAATCTTTTTATGATTAACTTTATGGTCATTGTTTTGGGAAGTCTTGTCGGTTATGATCTTAGTGGCTAAACAGTTGGCAGTATTTCAGCCCCTCCCATTTTTTCTAATTTCCCAATGAATGAAGTCTGTATGAGAGGAAAAAGTTGGTAGTTTTCATTAAATCAATATGTAAATAATAATTTTATCTAATAGTTAATAATTCGGCAGAATGACATAATAGCAGTTTTAAACATCTATTTTAAAAAGTATTAAATACTTACTAGAAATGGCAAAAAAATAAGTAATGAAGAGGGTTTTGTTTTTAATAAAGATTAGTTGAAATGGACAAGAAAAAATTGACAATAAAGGGGTTCCCTTTATTAAGGGTACTGTAAGATAAATTGGTACGCATTTGACAGATCATTATTCATAGATTACTTTTCATTCTTTAGGCCTATAAGATTTCCAACAATGTCATTTTTTTCTTTACAAGCATAATTGTCTGATAAAAATCCAAATTGAGAATTGTACGACTTTATTTGAAGTATGGCATGTGTTCTGTTATTAAAGGGTTATGTGATTTCCTACCTCACAGTAACATGAGCTGTTTGTTACAGATGCCAGATACACTCTCTTAGGCATGACTTAGTTTACAAGGTCTCTGGGGCTAGAGCTCAGATTTTGCTACATATTTATATTCCACAGGTGTTTCTAATGCATATTAATGTTTGGCAGTCCTTGGTAAATGTATCTAAAATTGCTCTGGTTCTCATTTAAGCCAGTAGATAATGAAAGCAGTTGGAAAGGATTCATAGAAACTAATATGCCTATCAGATTTTCATAGCAGAACGGAACCTTTTTTTCTGATGATAAGAGCTTTTTGACAATCATTGTTTAGATTTATTTGAGTAGGTAGGATAAACCATAGGTCTCTCTTTCCACCTGCAGACGTTGCAGCTGAAGGAAGAAGAAAATAAACGGTTAAATCAAAGACTGGTAAGATTTTTCTTCTCGACATTTGTAAATGATTTGCGTTATATTTCACTGTGAAGCTACTCCATCAGAGGATGTGTGCTGTCACTGACTTATCTATCGGAGGTTTGTTGCCCTGTGTTGGTCATTGAATCCTATTGATTTTCAGAATGCTGAAGTCAGGCCAGAGGTATCACCTGACTGTAGAGTGGGACATTTTTATTGGTGTGAAATTAAATAATGTCTTGCCAAGACTTAAGACTATAGATCTGACCAGTTGAAGCATCTAAGATTCTTTTTAAAGGCATCATGAAAATCAGTTTTGAGCTGTGCTGCATAAGCATTTTGAAGATTAATATGCTTACTCACAAGTGTATGCAGTTTTAGTACCTTGTATCTTTTCATGATTTTTTTTTTTTTAAGACTGAGTCTTGCTTGCTCTGTTGCTTAGGGTGGAGTGATTTCGGCTCTCTGCAACCTTTTCCTCCCAAGTTCAAGCGATTCTTGTGCCTTAGCCTCCTAAGTAGCTGGGATCACAAGTGTGCACCATCACACCTGGCTAATTTTTGCATAATTAGTGGAGACAGGATTTTGCCATGTTGGACAGGCTGGTCTCAAACCCCTGGCCTCAAGTGATCTGCCCACCTTGGACTTCCAAATTGCTGGGATTTACAGGCATGAGCCGCTGTGCCACCGGCCCTTTTCATGGATCTTAGTTTTAAGTGAAAGTGCCTGAAAGGCAGGAGATCCCACACGATACTATAAATTGCCCTGGCTTTTATTGTTTTTTTTTTTATTTTTAAAAAATCAAGACAAGGTCTCTCTGTCACTCAGGTGAGACGGTGGTACGATCTTGGCTCACCGCAGCCTCAGTCTCCTCAGCCCAAGCAATCCTCCTGCCTCAGCCCAGCAAGCAGCTGGGAGTACAGGCAAGAGCTGCCACACTGGTTAAGTTTTGTTTTGTTTTTGTGGAGATAGGTTTTCCACATCTTGTTCATGCCTGTCCGGAACTCCTGAGCTCAAGCAATCCACCTGCCTCAGCCTCTCAAAGTGCTGGGATTCCAGACAAATTGGAATTGCCTAGAATTTTGCTGCATGTGGCCTGATTGTCTTGGCTTTAACCTGTGAACTTAACCAATTATTTGAACAGCCCATTTTACAGCCAGTTACGTGTTTTAATAAAGCAATAACTTTATTTTTTCAAATTCTAATAATTACAGTTTACAGGTAATAGGAACTTTTTAAGGCATGTGTTAAGTACTTTTGAAATACTTTTTAGAATTTAATTTTTTTAAAAATGAAAATATCTTGTAGTGAAACATCTCCTTTTTTATACCTTAACTTGAACAGCAAAATTTACTTATTTTGTAGTGATCATACTGTGAATCATTAATTTTGTCACAAAGACTTAGAATAATTGCCTATCCCAGACGTGACTCAACATGTGTTTTATGTAGTACCCTCAATAGAATATAAGCTGTCTTTGGCAAGGATTTTCATCAGTTTTGGACACTGCTACATTCTTAGCATCTAGAACGGTAACTTGTATACTGTAGATGCTTGGCATATATTTTTAAATTGTGAACCCAAAAGTATCTGAGACAGGTCTCAATCAATTTAGAAGTTTATTTTGCCAAGGTTAAGGATGAACGCATGACACAGCCTTGGGAGGTCCAAGGTGGTCAGGACACAGTTTGGTTTTATACATCTTAGTTTGACAGGAGACATCAATCAGTATGTGTAAAATGTTCAGTCTGGAAATGTTGGACAATTCAAAGCTGGTGAGAGGGCTTCCAGGTGATAGGTAGATAAGAGATAAACGGTTGCATTCTTTTGAAACTGTGATTAGCCTTTCACTGAATACACCTTTACATGTCAGAGGAGGGTAGAGGAATTGTCACTTATGCCTTGGTCTGACTTAGTGAAACAATATGGCCAAGAAAGTAATCAGGTATGCTTTTGTCTCGTGTGAACAGAGGAACCAGAGGGATAACTTGAGTTCTGTCTGTCCTTTGTCCACAAGGAATTTCCTTGTGGGCAAATTATGAGGTCTTCGTAGCTCTCTTATTTTAGGAATAAAATGGGAGGCAAGTTTGTCTGATGTAGTTCCCAGCTTGACCTCTCTTTGGCTTAGTGATTTTTGGGTCCCTAGATTGATTTTCTTTTCACAGAATAAATTGCCTTTCAGACCCAGAGAGCATTACAGTCACATTCAGAGAGGTGTCCAAATGCAAATCACACTTTTACATACACTTACAGCTATATTCAAATATTTTTCTTCCTTATCTTCATTTATAATATATGAAAAACTTAAGCTTTTAAAAATTTTAAATAAAGTTGAATTATGGTCTTAAAAATGATGGTCAATCTTATCTTCACTGGCAGGACAGAGACCATTTGTCTGGATAATTTTTGGGGCGGGGGACGGAGTCTCATTCTTGTTGCCCAGGCTGGAGTGCAATGGCGCGATCTCGGCTCACTGCCACCTCCGCTTCCCAGGTTCAAGAGATTCCCCTGCCTCAGCTTCCTGAGTAGCTGGCATTACAGGCGTGCACCACCACACCTGGCTAATTTTGTATTTTTAGTAAAGACAGGGTTTCTCCGTGTTGGTCAGGCTGGTCTCAAACTCCCAACCTCAGATGATCTGCCTGCCTTGTCCTCCCAAAGTGCTGAGATTACAGGTGTGAGCCACGGCGCCTGGCCTTCTCTGGATAATTTTAGTAAGCTGCTCTACAATTTTAGGCCTTCCTAGTTATTATTTGTTTTCTTTGTCATTTAAAAAACACCTATTGAGAACCCCGCATTTGCCAGATAGTGTTCAGAGGGAAATGTAGGAAGTTCAGACCGTCAAAATTAGACTTAATAAACAAAAAGAAATCCTGACCTGTTTGGTTTGTTTGGTTTGTGCAAGCATGCATTTCTCTCACTTTGCTTGGGAAAGATGTTTTTACCACCCTTTCAAGCTTCAGAGACCTTGGTTTCCAAGCCCCAGGTCTTATAAATGGATTGAAGCCCATTTGAAGAGCAGAACAGTCCCCGCTGAGCTCTGGCGATAGCTTTTCAGCTAGCAAGCACCATTTCATTTGCTCATGATCAGGAGAGGAAATGGTTTGAAGTTGGCTATTGCATCTTTTATTGTTTCATGATTATTCACAATAGTTTTTTAAACTGAGACGTCTCAGAAATTGCCTTAGAGATGAGACAGGAGGTTTGTTCTCAGCCTTCAGAACTTGATGCTCCTACCCCAGTTTAACCAGCGGAGGATTGTTTGCCAGGCATGGTGTCAGAACACTGGCGTCGCAAATGATTGACTCTGGGTCGTTAAGATGTATTTACTGACAGCAGTATAGGTTTGGAAAAGGAAAGCAGAAAGTGCCAACGCTGCAGAAGAGTGCAGTGGGGCACCTCAGCAAGAGAGGACTGGGAGAATCATGGTGAATTTTCCTTACGAGCATATGTGGACCTTAAGGTGGGAGCTGAAGGGTTGGATCAATATTGGCCATGTAGGTCATGATAAATGATTACATTTGTAGGCATTTTGGTGTCTCGATGTCAGCAAGGGTTGCTCAGTGACTTTTGGCATGCATACATTCCGAGATGTATAGAAATTCTGGTTGCTTACGACATTTTTGAAAGAGACCTGGAACCAGATGCTAGGAAAGTTTAATTACTTCTAAATTCCTCAGGTAGAGTTTTGCCTCCAGATGGCCTGTTTGATGGTCACCAGTTGGTCTTTGCTTGCTGCATACTTCTAACCTCTGCCTCCCAGGCTCAAGTGAACCTCCCACCTCAGCTTTCTGAGTATCTGGAACACAGGCGCTGGCCATTATGCCCAGCTAATTTTTTGTATTTTTCTCTCACCTCCCTCTACCCCTGCCCTTCCCTTTCCCTCCCCCTCCCCGCTTCCTATTCCCCCCCTTTCCCCTTCCCTCCCCCACCCCAATGGAGTTTTGCTCTTATTTCCCAGGCTGGAGTGCAATGGCGCAATCTTGGCTAACTGCAACCTCTGCCTCCTGGGTTCAAGGGATTCTCCTGCCTCAGCCTTCCTACTAGTTGAGATTACAGGTGCCAGCCACCACACGCAGCTCATTTTTTGTATTTTTAGTAGAGATGGAGTTTCACTGCCTTGGCCAGGCTGGTCTCCAGGCTGGTCTCGACCTCCTGACCTCAAGTGATCCACCCACTTAAGCCTCCCAAAGTGCTGGGATTACAGGTGTGAGCCATCGTGCCTGGCTTTGTTTTGTGTTTTTTGGGTTTTTTTTTGGAGACGGAGTTTCGCTCTTGTTACCCAGGCTGGAGTGCAATGGCGCGATCTCCGCTCACCGCAACCTCCGCCTCCTGGGTTCAGGCAATTCTCCTGCCTCAGCCTCCTGAGTAGCTGGGATTACAGGCACGTGCCACCGTGCCCGGCTAATTTTTGTATTTCTAGTAGAGACGGGGTTTCACCATGTTGACCAGGATGGTCTCGATCTCTTGACCTCGTGATCCACCTGCCTCGGCCTCCCTAAGTGCTGGGATTACAGGTGTGAGCCGCCACGCCCGGCTGTTTTGTGTTTTTTTTATAGGGACGGGGTATCACTGGTTTTCCCAGACTGGAGATTTTAAATCTTTCTGTTTTTTGTCGTTGTCGTATTTCAAAAGGAAACATTTTGAAACTAATGTGCTAGAATTTTCAAAGTCTTCTTGAAAAATTTGTTTTTTTCTATTTTATTTTTAAGATTAAATATGTAAAATATGATTCTGAAATCAATTTTAATCCAACCAAATTGACTAATTTTGAGGTAAAGGAATGATTAATGAATGTAAGAACTATATTAGTTTGGGCTCTTTAAAGCTGGGACACAAGCTTTAATGTCTGTAACAGTGAGTGAAATTTTTGCCGTATGAATTACATGTGGTATTCAAATTGTGTAAGTTAATAAACTTTTTGTTTTTTTAGATGTCTCAGAGCATGTCTTCAGTATCCTCAAGGCATTCTGAAAAGATAGCTATTAGAGAGTAAGTATTTTAGTTTTGCGAGTATTTTTCTGTGAAAAAAATTCACTGAATTGAATTGTTAATGAAAATGTATTTCAGTAACAGTGATCCTTCAGGTCCAGGTTCATTGAGCTGAGGGTTTGTTTGTATTCAGTAGTAAAAGTTTTCTATTGGATAGCAGGATTTTTCTAAATTGTTATTCTGGAAACATTTAGCTTGCCAAAACATTCCTATTATATATTATGATTCACATAAATATCCTTTTCCTCCAGTAAACTTTTCAGCATGTGCTACCTCTTTTTAATCCCAGTTATCTCCTTAGTCTTGTTCATCTATACTGGAAAGCCTTGATTTGTATTTAAGTTGCAGTATTTCCTCATTTTTCGTTTTTAGATTTTATTTTATTGATATGCTACAAATTCATAATAAACTATGAAATTGTCAACAAAGAGTCCAAGTCTGTAAAATATTTGAAGAGCTTTATTCTGAGCCACATATGAGTGACCATGGCCTATGACACAGCCTCAGGATCCCCTGAGAACATGTGCGCAAGGTGGTCGAGGGTTTTATACATTTTCGGGAGACATGAGACATCAATCGCATACACCGTAGATACAAGTTGGTTTGGTCGAGAAAGGCAGGACAAGTGAAAGGTGGGAGGGCAGCTTCCAGGACATAATTAGATTTAAAAGTTTTCTGATTGGCAGTTGGTTGGAAGAGTTATCAATACAAAAGAATGTCCAAGTTAAGATAAGAGGTTGTGAAGACCAAGGTTATGAGATGAAGCCTCCAGATAGCAGGCTTGTGAGATAAGTGTTTGTAAGTGTTTCTTATCTGTGTTAATATTAAATTCTTCGCTGGCTTTTCCTGAATTCTAAAAGGGAGGAGGACGTGAAGAGGCAAGTCCAACCCCTGTTTCCTGTCATGGCCTGAACCAGTCTTTCAGGTTAAATTAGAGAGCACTGGGCTGTCCTAGAGGAGGAAGTCCATTCAGATGGTTGGTTGGGGGACCCTTAGAATTTTATTTTTCGTTTACAGAATTTATCAGTCGAGTGGTTTACCCTGTGGTTACAATTTTTCTTTAGCTTTGGTTATTTGAATGGAGCTCTGGAGTAATAAAAGCGCTGTAGGCAACTCATGAATTGTGTTCAGCCTTTTATTCCCGACAGGAAGGCTGTGAAAGTTAAAGACCTTTGTTTTACTTCTTGTATTTTATTTCTAAATTTGTTGACCACATTTTTCGTCATCAGATACCTGATTCTGACTTTTCACATCTCATTAAATTGTCTTCTCTCAATGATTTGAAAGGGTCGGGTGGCATCTGTCTCTACCAGTTGTATGTCTTGTCAATGGGCATTTCATTAGTAGTCTTTCAGAGACGAGAGAGATGAGCTCCAAAAGAACTGCCTCATAGCGGCCCCATCTCTTCATTTTAAGTTATTAGCTTTTAGTGTTTAGCCAGAACAGTGCCTGCCACATGGCTGTTAGGTAGTCAATAAGTATTTGTAGCATAAACTAGTTAATGAAAGACTTTAAAAGTTGCCCCAGTTGATTTTGATGATTTATTAGGTATAGGATCTACCGACCTAAATGATCCTGACAACTGGAAAATAAGACATTGATTTTCAAGGCCTGTCAATGTTTTGAACAACAGCTCTAAAAGAGGCTATAAAAGAGACAGACACCACTTAAGCATGTGATTACTTGTACCTACTTCTCTCTTTTTCTGTCTTCTTTTGGGGCTTGTACCCCAAAACGGTAATAGCTGTCAACTTGTTAAACCGAATTAAGCATCTGACATGTAGACCTAGCTCAATTGCTTTTTCTTTTAATTGAAGAGCACTGCCCTTGGAGACAAGATCTAATTTTTCTTTGACACTGTGACTGTAAATTAGATGTCCCTCTGAAGTTTTGGTGTGAAATGAAAGATGAGGAGAAAAGATCTTTCTGTGACTGGATAAACTGTACTGTGTGCTTTTTCTGCCTTCCTTTCAGACAGGTTCTTGCTCTGTCACCCAGGCAGGAGTGCAGTGGCACTGTCATTGCTCACTGCAGCCTTCTTCACATTAAATCATGGAAACTTTATTAAGGAAAATTTTCGTCTTTGACAGCCCCTGAATCATCCTTTGATCAGCAGTCCCATTAGGAGCTGGGCAGAATGTAAAAAGAGTATCGTGTGAATGTGAAATTTATGATTGCATTAATATCTTAATATGTGGTTGAGCATTGTAGCTTATATACTTAAGTTCAGAATGGGGGATTGAAAGTAACTCTCAGTCAATAAAATTGCGTTTCTCTATTCAGTTTTCAGGTGGGAGATTTGGTACTCATCATCCTAGACGAACGCCATGACAATTATGTGTTATTTACTGTTAGTCCTACTTTATATTTTCTACATTCAGAGTCTCTGCCTGCCCTGGATCTCAAACCAGGTGAGGGTGGTAAGTGTCATTCCATGCCTAGAATATAAACCTGGAATGGAGGAAATTACATAGTAAGATTTTTTTCCCCTGTTTATTATATGAGAATTAAGTCACTAAGAGCGAACCCTGTTTAATCTGTTTTATATAAACCTACATTATCTACATTATTTTAATGAATTCCATTTATAACTCAGAATTAAGAGCGTAGCTTATATAATGGACCAGTTGATCAGAATGTGCATTGATTCAGGCATCTCATACCCTGGTGGCTGCATGATTATATTGTCAAAATTCTCGTGTACAGACTAGTCAAGAATACTTATTTGTTATATAAAAGCATTACCATTTTTTGGCAAAAAAGTTTTCTTGAATTATAAAATGTCTAGTCTATCCTATCTCATCCTGTGTTCCCACCTTGTTTTTCATTATACTGTTCTCTACCTGCACTAGCCTATTTTGTCTTTAAGACAAGTTCTTGCTCTGTCACCCAGGCAGGAGTGCAGTGGCACTGTCGTTGCTCACTGCAGCCTCAAACTCCTGGGCTCAAGAGAACCTCCTGCCTCAGCCTCCTGAGCAGCTGGGACTAAGGACTGAAGATGTGTACCACCACTATACCCAGTTTTTCTGTTTTGTATTGTTTTGTTTTGTTGAGACAGGGTCTTGCTTTGTTTACCAGCCTGGCAAATTCCTATTGTTGAACTTGGCCACTTTCCTATGACTGCCCCATCATGGCTGTTTGTGGTGGGCTGCTTAGAGTATCCATGGTTACAGTAATCATGTAACCGTGAAAATGTGAAGATAGCTTACAACTGACTGTTTTTACTTAATACTTTTTACCTTGAAAATAACGAACCTGACATTTCTTTTGTCTTCTATGGGTTTTTTTGTTTTTCAGTTGTTTCAACTTTTTATTTGAAAATAAACTTACAAAATGTTGCAAAGATGAATATAGTACAAAGAAAACCCATATTCCTTTACCCAGATTCACCTGTTACTAACATTTTACTCCGCTTGCAATATCTCTTTGTATATGTATGTAATATATAAATATACACAAATGTGCGAACACTTTTTTACCCCCAGAACCATATGATGATACGTTACATCATACCCCATCACCTTCCAATATTTCCATGTTCATTTTCTACGAGTTCAGTGTTTAAACCTGGGAAACATTTAAAAGCTCTTTTTTAGAATGCACAGTGCCATTTTAAAGGCTTACACAAGTACTGCAGAAAAGAATTTATTTAACAGTCTTACTTAACCACGAACAACCCCCTTCCTTTTTTCCTTTGAGGAATACCAGTTGGGTTCATCTACCCCTGTATTGTTGCCTTGGGAGACTGTGGATTACCAGAGTGTGTTTATTGATAGTGGGGTTCATTCCTCTTCTGGCATCGTAAAAACACTTAGTTTTAGATGATTCTTTTTGGATGTTAGTAATTGGCTGTGAAGTTCTGGTTTGCTCTTCAGAGTATTCTCCACATCCTGTTGTCCAGGAGCTTTTATCTTTCTGTCATGTGATCATATTCTTAGGCTCATTTCTGATTATTTATTTGGGATATCTTTCCAAATTATTTTTATGGAATAAAAATCTGTATGCCCTCTTTCAAAGGCTTTAGCCTAAGCAAAAAAACAGGCAGTTCCCAGCTTATGGTAGTTCTACTTAAGATTTTTTGACTTTACCATGGTGCAAAAGTGTCATAGAAACCCTACTTTCAGTATACAACCATTCTGTTTTTCACTTAAGTACAGTATTCAATAAATGACATAAGATATTCAACACTTTAAAATATGCTTTTTTGTTAGATGATTTTGCCCGACTGTAGGCTAATGGAAGTGTTCTGAGGCTGGGCTAAGCTATGGTGTATGGTAGATTAGAAGTACCAAATGCATTTTCAGCTTAGATGCTTTCAATATAGGATGGGTTTAATCTGGACATAACCTTATCCTAAGTTGAGGGCATCTATACTTTATTGCCTGAATACTTTTGAAGTCAACTTTAATATGACAGCTTCTTTTCTGGAATTTAAAAAGAGGATGAGTACCCCCTTGGTTTGTCACATTTTGGCTTTATGAAGACTAGGATTAGCCTCGTCATCTTGTCCTCTCCCACGTTTTTCAGCTTTCTTTCATTGACACAAGTACCACCCTTCAGAGTTCTTAACCCTTATTTGTTACTTATTGAGTACCAACTGCATACACACTGCTCTGCCGAGCACTGTGTTATGCAGATGTGAGAACTGTTTAGTTGCTGCCTTTGCAAACTTGTATTAAAAATACTGCCCCTCAAAAATGAATATTTTGCCTTGAACCTACACATTTTGTTTGCCTAAAGAAATGGAAAAGTTTGTCTTTATTAGTTCTTTCAGTAGATGGCACTGTTGAGTTAGCCTGGAATTCTAGATCTTTGTTTAAGATTTGTACGTAGATACTGTTTACTGAACTGTTGTTTCTGTGATTTGACATATCATGTATATTTAATGAGTAACAAAAGCTATACACACATTATTGGTTGAGAAGTAACATGAATTTAGTTTTGTAAATTGTTAATTGTTAATTAATTCAGTGATTTCAGCAGTTTTTAAAGTCTTAGCGTATTCTTCTCTCATGAGAACTTTGTTAGTCTGTTTTGATTCTGGCAGTTATGTTTTCATGACCAATTTCATCATACTTTGAAAAAGAAATTAACTATTTAATTGTATTAGCTTCAGGTGCATCTAGAAGACCCTGGGTACTTGGAAAAGTAATGGAAAAGGAATACTGTCAAGCCAAAAAGGTAAAAGTACATCATGCGACAATAAACCCAGGAATTACAGGGAAGATTTTAATGCTGCTTTATATGGAAATCATTGCCAGTGCCATTTGGGGCCTTCGTGCACATTGGACTTAGAGCTTGAGTTTAATGAGCGTGAGCGTGAGCCAGCAATTTCTAAGTATTTATGCTGCCTTTACATGCTAGTAGTTACTGTTAACCTATGCAAGAAAACTATTACAAAGTCTCTGTTCTCTGACTGTTAGGTTACTAGTGTAACTAATTTGCAGGGAAAAAAAATCCTTGCATAACTAGTGGCAGAAAGGGAATTTTATTTTTAAATACAGTTGATCTTTTATTATTTTCATACTCAACCTCCATTGAAGAAGGATAATGTAAAGTATTTGGTGGCTTAAAAGATGGACTGATTGTGTAACAATATCAGTGCTGTAAAATCAGTGAAATCATCTGAGCAAGAATGCTCAGAAGCACTGTATTCTGCACTGATTCACTATAATTTGGGGCTTCAGTGTACAAAACACTGATAGAACTTGAACCATATAGTACTGAGGCTTCATTGATACTGAATGACATATGGCTCACTTTGTATTCTATTATTTAGCAGCGGCTACCAACTTTGTCTCTTAGTCACTCAATATATTCTTAGTTGGTGAGGGGTAGATCTTACGTACTTTGATAAAGAGCCCCACATCCTCCAGCCCCTCAGTAGTCAGCAGTGAGTAATATGATAGGCTACTTGTGTGATGTGGTTTATTTTTGTTTGTTTTGGGGAGTGTGTGTGTGTGTGTGTGTGTGTGTGTGAGAGAGAGAGAGAGAGATGTGGTTTAATCATCATAGTGATTCTATTTTTTCTTTCCCTCTTAGGCACAAAACAGATTTAAAGTTCCTTTGGGGACAAAGTTTTATAGAGTGAAAGCTGTATCGTGGAATAAGAAAGTATAACGTATGGACAAAATTACCACTTTCTGTAACCTTTTTTCTGATTTGTCCTGCAGTGCTCATTCATCACTCCGCAAACAGCAGGCCATGTTTTTATGCAAAAGTCAGCGTGACAATATACTTCATTGGTGTACATCATTTACTTTTTAACTGGCTTCACTTTAGGAATAATAAATTTATCAAAATCCTTGGCGGAATTGAAATGGTTTTTGGTTTTTGATTTTTTTTTTTTTACCCAGACAACTCTAGAAATGCGGACCAAACTAGTTCATTTTCTCAAAGGGCATACCTTGTGCATTGTGGCTTACCAGAAGCCATATTCATTGCCTGTTAAATATACACTAGCTTGAACTTAGATGTTAAATGTTATTATTACCAGCATTTGTCCTTTTGTGAAATCAGTATCAGAATACTTGCACTCTTTAACATATTCTTTATAAAACGTATACATTCTTCAAAACTATTTAAAGAGGAGTGGTATTGCATGCAGATAATCATAATTTTGAGTTTGCCTCAGTAGATTACTAAAGCAAATTGTTTCATTTTTTTAAAATGCCCTTTGATGTTTCAAAAAGGAACTATAATTTGATTGACTGATTTTAAGATCAGCTATAAGTAATCAGCAGTCTTCAAAAGCACTTTCAATGGATTGGTCATCTGGGTTCTAAAGGGAAGAGTCTGTGCTATTAACCATTTCAAATGCAGACTCACACCTTCCCAACATCTTTATGACTCTTTAGAATAATATTGATGAAATCGTAATTCATGGTTGAGTTTCAGAACAAAAGATCTTCATTGCACATTAACCATTTAGAGGTCGTTTAAATAACAAAATATTGTATTGTAAAAGAACTGTACAATTTTAAAACAATAAAGATTTGAACCTGTAAATGTGTGTGCCTTTTAAAGAAGGATACATTTTTAATATATTTGAGTGATTGCTGGGAAGTGTGAAAATATTGTTATGTATCATATCAAAGAGAAACATGTTTATTACAAAAATGTTCTTTAACTATATACTATGTAACAGGGTAAAACAGTGTTATGTAGAATAGAATTGTGTAAACTAGATCTGTAGAGAAGTTGCCATTGAGCAAAGTTATTTAAATGAGTTAGTTGAGTTGGATGAGACTTGTCTGAGGTTTGTTGCTAGAGAACAATAACAAAATAATTTTTTTCAGAAAATATTTAATTTCTTCATAAAAATAAGTTAAATATTTTTTTAAATGTGTATATCTAATAGTACAAAATGGAATAAACATCATAGTGTATAGAAAACTGAATTTGACATTAATGAATAAATGAACAAATGATTTCACATGTTTCTATTTAATCCTTCCATGACACCTTTATGCAAAGAATATTAAAGCAATAACTTTATGTGTAGAGAGTGATTTGGTTAAGCAGATCTGGTTAGGTCTAAACGAATCTGCCAGGTAGGCCATTTTGACTTAATTGGTGCCCTTCAAATTTCATATGTGGTCATTTGCTGTGGAATTATTGTGACACATGATACAAATCAAATCATTGTCTTGTTATTACTGTTGTTGAAGATTGTTGCCTGTGGTTTCCTTACGTGCTGTTTTGTGTCTGTTCTTTCATTGTTCACGTGTATCTCTATAAAGCACAAAAAAAAATGAAATAATTTTCTTCGTTAAAAAGATGAAGAGAAATGAAACTTGGAAATCTAAACCCGTCAGCTGAGTTACTACCTTTGGGTAAAGGTGGTGCACCCTGAGCCCTGGCATCAGGATTCCTCACTTCCAGTTTTGGATCTAACTTTAATTTTAGGTGAGTTCCATAAACTCTGAACCTCAGTTTTGAGGGATATTTTGCAGATTAAATAAAAGTTATAAGCATAAAGTGCTTTGAACAATTTCAGGCATATGCTAAGGACTCAACGTGTTAGCTGTTAGAAAGATTTCTTTATGTAGTACAGTCAAATCTGTAAGGTACTATTCAGACTTGCATAGAAATGTACCTCCCTTTATTACATAAATGAAGATTTAAATCACATTTTACTGCAAGTAAACTTTAAGCACACATGAATTACATAGATTGATTTATTTTGGCAAAGGTGAGTGGATAGACTAAGAACAGAAATAGCAAGAATCATATGAACGGTCATTTTTATTGATTTTTTAAAATTACCAAGGTGCAAACACATACAGACTCTTTCAAAATAAAAAAGATACGCCAAGATCCCTGTCCTGTTTCCCAATTTTGCCACCTAGAGGCAATTACTTTTACTTGTAAAGATATTTGTATATGGTGTGTCAAATTATATGGCTGTGCTGATTGATTTAAATAAATCTGCGTACGTTTTTACTTTCTCATATAAGAAGATTTAGTTCTTTCACAACTTCTCCACTTCTGCCTTTCCTATACACTTCATTACTTTCTAGTTTGTGCATTAAGATTTGCATTATGATGACTTACTGTTCTCTGCTAAGTCGTGAACTTGATTATATTTTCCTGTACAGCCCATAAATTTTTATTTGAAGGTTTGACTTTTTTTCTTACTGTTCTGTTATCTTCTAGTTATCATAGCTTAAGTATTTTCAGATGCAAAGGCTGCTTCATGTTTTAGCCTATCAAGCCATATTTCTCAGACCTCCATTGTGAAACTGTTAGTTCTGCTTCAAACATCTGGTTGCTCTGTAAGCTGATGATTTCATACTCTAGGACTTTTCTTAACATTTTTGTTAGGAATCTGCATTTTATAGACTCCCCTCTTTCTTGCTAGAGCTTTTGATCAAGTGATTTCCTAGGAAAGAATTAGTGAAATAAGTTTTCTAAACCTCGGTAATTAGGCTCATGCTTTATAAACAGTGTCAATTTTTGCAGACATTGCCTTCTATTGTTTAGGATATTGTTGAGAAATCTAATGCCATTCCATCTGTGTTCTTTTATAGATAGATTATGTTTGATGATAATATCTTTAAATTCCCAAACCCAGCCATTCCTGGTACTAGGCAGAGAACCCTTTCAACCTAGAGATGCATGTCCTGTAGCACTAAGGGAATTTTTTAGAAAATGTTAAATTATCTCCATATATTCTACTAATTAACATTTTAGTGTTTTCTGGGACTGTGCTTACTATGTCTTTTAAGCCACGTCATTGAGTTTTGTGTTGGCAACTATGACTTTAAGATTGCTGATCACCTTTTCATGAATCCTGTGGATCTGTCATTTTGTTTTTTAAACTCTGAAGATACAAATTAGCGTTTTTCTAATTTTCTTTTATTCTCTCTGTTGTCTTCCATGGTCTCTTTTTCTCATTTAGTCTTTATTTCATATAGACTAAATGGTAAAGGTAAAAACACATGTACATACACAATATGTACATGTGCTTGGGTACCTGTTTTCAATTCTTTTGTGTATATCTTAGGAGGAGAATTGTTGGAAAATATGATTAATTCTATGCTTACCATTCTGAGGAACAGCCAAATTGTTTTCAGCAGTGGCTGAGCCATTTTATACCCCCACCAGCAATGTTTGAGGGCTCCAACTTTTTCATATACTTGCTATCATTTCTTTTCCTTTTTTTTTTTTTAATTATGGCCATTTTAGTGGGTGTTGCTTGCTTGCGGGTCATTTGTGTGTCTTTGTTGAAGAAATACCTATTCAAGCTTTTTGCCTCTTTTTTACTATGTTTTACTATTGATTCCTAAGCATTCTTTACATTTTCTGAATACTAAACTCATGATTTAGAAATATTTTCTCTTTTGTAGGTTGTCTTATTGAATCTTTTTTGATGCACGGAAGTTTCTAATTTTGATGAAGTTCAGGTTACCTGTTTTTTCCTTTTTTGCTGGTGCTTTTAGTGTCACAACCCTTACCAATTGCCAGATCCAAGGTTATAAAGATTTACTCATGTCTTTTCTTCTAAGAGTTTTATAGTATTCTCTTTTATATTTAGGTTGTTGATCCATTTTGAGTTAATTTTTGTGTATGATGTAAGGTAGAGATTCAACTTTATTGACTTGTATATGGGGCTATCCAGTAATCTCAGCACCACTTGAAGAGTCTACTCTTACGTATAATATAAAGAGTGGGCCGGGCACTGTGTAGTGGCTCACGCCTGTAATCCCAGCACTTTGGGAGGCCGAGGCGGGTGGATCACGAGGTCAAGAGATCGAGACCATCCTGGTCAACAAGGTGAAACCCCGTCTCTACTTAAAAATACAAAAATTAGCTGGGTGTGGTGGTGCGCACCTGTAGTCCCAGCTACCCATGAGGCTGAGGCAGGAGAGTTGCTTGAACCCAGAGGGTGGAGGTTGCAGTGAGCCGAGATCGTGCCGTTGCACTCCAGTCTGGGTAACAACAGCAAAACTCCATCTCAAAAAAAAAAAAAGAGTGATAGGACCAGAGTGTTTTTATCACTGTAGCTTTGTAATAAATTTTGAAATCTTGAAGTATGAATCCAGCTTCTTTTTCCCCAAGATTCTTTTGGCTGTTAGGGGTTCCATCTCATTCAACATGAATTTTAGGGTTGGTATTTTTCTATTTTGGGGAAAAAGTCATTGGTGTTTTGATAGGGATTGCATTCAATCTGTGGCTCACATTGGGGGAATGTTGCCATCTTAATATTAAGTCTACTATCCATGAACACAAAATATTTTTCCAGTTATTTGTATGTTAATTTTTTTTACCAAAATTAATAGTTGTTAACGTATAAGTCCTTTACCTGTGTGGTCAAATTTATTCCGATTTTGTTCTTTTTTGTGCTGTTATAAATAAAATCATTTTCTTAATTTCCTTATATTATTCATTGCTGACATAAAGAAACATAACTGATTTTTGTGCCGAATTTATTAGGTCTACCACTTGTGTGTGTATGTGTTGTGTATTCTTTGGGATTTTCAGATTAACAAATTCAGATAGCTGTACAACTTCCTTTTCAGTTTGGATGCCTTTTGTTTCTTTTTCTTGCCTTATTTTGTAGCAGGAACAGCCACGGGAAACAGATCTCTCAGACACCAAATACAGGAGGAAGGAGGGTTTATTCGGCCGGGAGCAAGGTCGAATAAACAGCCAAGCTCCCCTAACAAAGGAAGATTCTTCTTTATACAGGCTTATACTTTAGATGTTACACGTGGAAGAATCTTAGGTTTATAGCTTAACATATGAAAAGGGTCTCAGTTTACAGTCTCAGGAATTATACATGAAAAGGGTTTCAGTTTACAGTCTTAGGAATGAAAAGGAGAAGCTGATCTGAGAAGCCTGGTTCTCCCTCTTCAGTTTCTCTGGCCAGAACTTCAATACTGTGTCAAACAGAGATCAAAATGTACGTCCTTATCTTGTTCCTGATCTTACAGGAAAAGCTTAGTCTTTCACCATAATAGTATGAGGATAGCTGTGGGTTTTTCACATGTGGTCTTTTTGTTGAAGATGTTTTCTTTTAAGTCTGTTGAGTGTGTGTGTTTCTATCATGAGAAAGTATTGAATTTTGTCTAATGCTTTTTCTGCCTAAATTGAGATGATTATGGGATTTTTTCTTCTATCACTGTAGTATGTCATTTGATTTTTGTTGAATCATCCTTGCATTCTGGGAATAGATCCCACCTTTAATATACTGCTGAACTCAATTTGCTAGTATTTTCTACAGGACTTTTGCATCAAGTGCTGTGAGTGGAGGGACCAATTCTCTGAAGGTCCTAATCTGCTGTTTTCTGTGACATTACTATTGGTCTAATCATTTTTAAAATGAACTAGGCTCAAAGAGTTTAGTGACTTGACCAGTGTCTCAGAATTATAATCTCATCTGGGAGTCAAATTCATCACTTCTGAGTTCTAACATGGTGATTTTCCAGTTAGGGGGAAAAAATTATACCTTAATTTTCTCTAGTGGTTAGAATAGTTTAACCACTGAATGTCATTACTTTAATGCATGGGCCCAAGACAACAAAAAGGGACTAAAAGGTACATTTGCTGAAAATTAATACTACAGCATTTGCCTTAGGTGCTCTGCGGTTGACTCATGCAACAGATTGGTTCCCATTTTCTGTTTACTGAAAGTTAGGGGTCTTGAGACCTTTTTCATTTTGAAATATCTTCATATGTGTTCAGCAAAGTACAGTTTCCTTTAAAACTTTGGGTTTCCTATAAAACTGAAGTTCTCTAAAAGTTAAATCGTAATTTAAACAGATATCTCTCTGGTGGGCTAGTGTACTATGGAAAAACACTCAAGATTCTTAGGAGCCCCTTTGTCTACGTAAGAAGGTCTATTCGGCTTATGACTTAAACCTGAAGTTATCGCAAAGGGCATGACGGCCACAGGCTCGATTCTGTTCTTATCTTGAAACTGTCCTTGAGGATTTTCAGCCTGCTGCAAAGACTGGATCCAACCCAACAGAACAGTTTCTTCTCTGTTTCATTTCTCTCTCCCCATGCCTTGCTATACAGAGCCAAAATAAGCCAACTGATGTTTTGAACATTTCCTGGAAACTACCTTAGCCAGAATCACGAGTTCATTGTTTTGCACCACAAGATACAAGTTCTGTCTTTCCAGTTTTCAGCAGCAGTTTCTTTACTTTTGCAGCTTGTGCGAGTACCATTCTTAAAGCCTTTGCGAGGCAGTGCCTTGGATTCTAAGTTTCTGTTGGGCAGCAGTCTCACTGTTGCTACGAACTTCTGTGTCAGGTGTATATTGTGTAACTGTTCATTCCTACACTGGTTGGCCTTAAATAACCATTTGCGCACGAGACTGCAGTCATGTCTGCAGATCAGTTAGGGAGGCCTTGGTTCCTTTGGAGCCTCTATCAAAATACCCCATTCTTAAACAGTGGCAGCAGCATTAAAACAAGAGTGACAGCAAAAGCAGCTTGGAAGTCATGTCAGTCAAAGCAAGTCACAGAGCCAGCCCACAGTCAGGGTATGAGAGTAGCTTGCAAGGAAATTGTGGTCAAGTCACAGAGCCAGCCCACAGTCAAGGTATGAGAGTAGCTTGCAAGGAAATTGTGGTCTTTTTAAAATCACATTTCTTTTTAAGTTAGGTCTAAAATAGGTAGTGCCCTTTAAGATGTAGATAAAAATGTATAGGTATACTTGGAGATGTTTAAAACCTAATTTTCATAGATTTACCAATTTTACTTGGAAGTGAAAACTGGAAAGCTGTGAAAACTTACTAAAATGTCCACTAATTGATAGCTCTTATGTTAGTCATATTCTTAGGACATAAGCTGTCTTTGGCCATTTTTTAAAATTACTTTGTATACTTTACAGTCTTTATGGGTAAGATGGAAATTATTTCAAACAATTCTTAACGTAGAGGTAATGAGACTGAACAGTCAGCTTTACACTATTTTGGTGTACATATTTCTTAGGTGTCTCAGACTTGGAAACCAGTTAGCGCCCCACCTGTTTGTTTCATTCCTACCTTAAAGCTTAGTAGCAATACCAATACTAACGTTAGTAGAAACAAGTAGCAAGCTTCAAGAAAACAAAATGCAACATTAGTCCTCCATGTACTCTGCTAATCAAAGCAGTAACGTGACATCGATGTTCTATGAGAAGACACATAGGACTGCCTTTTTGCCCAGGATCTATGCCCCACTGAAACACTGTGCCAGCGAACCATTTTAACAGATGTCACCGTTGGCCTTCTAGAGACAGGAATCCCTCTAACTGTACTAAACCATCACTAAAGTTTTTAACGTTGACAATTTCAGAATTTGCAACACTCGGCTCGAGCTATTTTTACAAATGTTTTGCTTTGGAATGAACGCTCCAGTTTTGTGGGACTGAGTAGCAAAGATGCTTTTGACAATCTAAATCCAAATCAGTGGTGTAATACCCTTTTCTTAGACTGGTCCGGAAATACCACCAATTAATTTCTCTGTTAGTCATAGTATTAGTGAATAGTTAATGTAGGTGTCACTTGTAATCTCTTTGGAATTCGATTCCACCAGTGGGCTCCTTAACTAGCCCAGGCTTCTAACATGAATTGCATGGTTTCTTAAAAAGTGAGTTCTTAAACTTCTCCAAAAGTATGAAGCTCATCTTCACAAGCATACACTGTGACTGCATTCCTTCAGCAGTTTGTGTCAGTCATTTCTTACCAATTTATCTCTACATTCCACCTGTTTGACAGTTGTCCTGGAGTTGTCAACATGTCACCTTTAAAATAGGCTATCTACAGTCCAGTAAAAATCTCTGCTTTTTCCTTTCTGTTTTCATGCTACTATATGCTTAATTAGATCCTTTCTAAAAATGACATTTTTCATTAATATTCCCCCAACCTGGCGTATAGCATCAAAGAATACAGGGAAGCATGAGTGAGCGACTTACTCTTTAAATTTTGACACTGGCCATTTCACACTCTGGGAATCTTACCAGAAGGCTCTTCCTATTAACAATTAGTACTAGGCCGGGCGTGGTGGCTCAAGCCTGTAATCCCAGCACTTTGGGAGGCCGAGGCGGGTGGATCACGAGGTCAAGAGATCAAGACCATCCTGGTCAACACGGTGAAACCCCGTCTCTACTAAAAATACAAAAATTATCTGGGCCCGGTGGTGTGTGCCTGTAATCCCAGCTACTCAGGAGGCTGAGGCAGGAGAATTGCCTGAACCCAGGAGGCGGAGGTTGCGGTGAGCCGAGATCGCGCCATTGCACTCCAGCCTGGGTAACAAGAACCAAACTCTGTCTCAAAAAAAAAAAAAAAAAAACAATTAGTACTAAAAGCAATTGTGCCTATTTACAGTATTTTGAAGTGACTTAGAAATAGTCTTTTGTTAAATAATTTCATCAGAGTATTTAAGAATGCTACTGCATAAGAGAATTATCTCACCTCTCTGGTCCTGATACTCCCATGTGAAGCGGGAGTGCGAGAGAGGTCACTGCCCAACCTGTTATTTCCCCAATGACCTCCACATTAACTGGCAATGACCGTGAGCAGTTGTGCACTCCTAAGACCAGAGAGGCTTTTCAGACAATCGCCATTTTCTGTTCTTAATAAAGAGTATTCTCAGCTGAGGTATTTGGAATCTCATGAACCAGCAACACTCCCTAGTTCGGAGGATCAGGAGGTGAGCAAAGGCTTGTGGATGTAACTGGAACATTTAGAGCACACGTGTGTGCATATAGAGTCATCTGCCAGCACTGTGTGTTTTGTAATTATCTTCAAACTTTTGTAAAATTGAAACTTTTTCATTTGGTAAAATTTCTCCATGTTGTATAAGTGCAGGGCATGTCGTGGGGTATGTTACTGGTATAAACCAGAAAGACAGTGCCAAGAGAAGTACACCAAGAAATAAATCTTTCTTTTTGTTGGAAAGCTGGAAGTGGGAGCAAGAGTTAGTGGTCAGGGGGCCCTAAAGGCCGAGCTGTGGTAGCCTTGTAGGACAGACGTGCCTTTCTCAGTGTGGCTCGCAAATGTCTTCCTTCCCCCAGCACCCTTCTCTGGGTCCCTTTCTCATCCCTGTTGGGTTCATGCTGTCTTTCCCATTGTTGAGGTGTTAGCTTGTTTGAGACTATGATTATACTCTAGTTGTATCTCTGAGACTAGCCAAGTCCACATTATCTTGGTTAGACAGCTCCTTGTTTTAAAATCCCAGCCCCACAGCCACAGCCCCTTAGACTGTTTCTTCAGATAATTAGTTGAATTATATTTTAAACACTTACCTAATGTTACTAAGACTGTAGGGGGTGCCTGATTCTGTTTGTGTGTTCTCTTTAGCATTTGTCTATTGAAATAAACCATCCTGGAATTGGAAGTAGCCCAAATTGTTAAAGGTGGAAAACGGCAACTTTTGGCATACTGAAATGCCTATTCAGTGCCTCACTGCAATGTTATTTCTAATTATTTTCATTCAGAGCACATCACTAGAAGTGTATGATTAGAATGAGGGTTAGAAAAATCTTCATTAAATAATGCCTGACATCAAAATTACCTTTGTACTCATAAAACAGTGAAATTCAAATGTCTTATTCTGATTAGGAGTGTCAAAGCAAAATGCCTACAATTGCAAAATGGAAGCTGACTAGAATATCAATTCACTGACGTTATTTTGTATGACATTTTCTCACAAGCTTTTAAAAGATATTTGTTTCTTTTTGGACATGGGGTCTCACTGTGTCGCCCAGGCTGGAGCGTACTGGCAAAATCATAGCTCACTGCAGCGTTAACCTCCAGGGCCCAAGGGATTCTCCCACCTTAGGCCCCCGAGTAGCTGCCACCACAGGCGCTTGCCACTACCCCCGACTAATTTACTTTTTATAGAGACGGTCTTGCTATGTTTCCAGGCTTGACTTAAACTCATGGGCTGAAGCAGTTCTTCCACCTCTGCCTTCCACAGTGCTGAGATTACAGTCATGGGGCACTGTGTCTGCCCTTTTCACAAGGTCTTTTCAAAGCTTTTCAAGAGATCATGTATTGAAGATTACTATAGCAATAAGTTGGATGTTACTGGTTGCTGTGACTCCTTCCTGGAGCAAGTACGTTAATACAAGAAGAGACAGTTGAACATACCTTGAAAGGATATGGTTTGTCACACAAATAGTGTGTTGACTATTGTCTGCAGTAGGCCTCTTGTAATATGAAATGCACTACTGCAGAAAGGAGTCCACATTTTCAGAGTTAATAAGAAACTAAGATTTTATTAGCAAGGCTGACCTTTGTCATTGTATCTGGATCTAGTCCTTGTACTTGAAAGAAATAGGACCTCTGCTCGAAGGAAAAATCTGAACCTAATCAAACAACATGAATCATTTACACTTAATCAGTAGACCACAATGCTGAAGCCTAATGCTTAGAAAAGACATCTGAGTGCACTCCGAGGGCAGGACGAAGCTGCCTGCGTCCACAGCTTGCAGCTGCTTTCTGCTTGTTAGAACTTCAATGCTGCACCTCGCCCAAGCGTAATCCGTAGGCCACATCATCAGCGTCTATAGTTGAACCTCAGCAATGCTTGAGTCGAACACAGCCCTCATTTATTTGGTAAATATTTTAAGTTTAGACATCAGAAACAGTTTCCTCCAGAAAATCCCAGATGCTGCTCCCTAGAATTATAGGAATGATACAGTGTAACGTTCTGATAAGGGGCAGAACACTTGCTTTATACACCTGGTTGAAACCCTGATTGTAAAGGAAATTACTGGTTAATCCATGCAGTTTATTTTTAGCTTCAGTTCCCGTCTATGAGAAATAATTCTCACAACTTACTGTGATGATCACAATGAGAGGAAGTAAGTATTTTTGCATATTGAAAAGGGCTGAGGCCGGGCGCTGTGGCTCACGCCTGTAATCTCAGCTCTTAGGGAGGCAGAGGTGGGAGGATAGCTTGAGCCCAGGAGTTCGAGACCCGCCTGGGCAATATAGCGAGAGCCCGTTCTTCACAAAAAGGAAAAAGAAAAGAAAAGGGGGGGCTGTAGAAATATTTGCATATTCCTAGAAATATTTCAAAAAGCTTCCACATGCTTTCAAAACACTGATTTTAGAAGCTGCTGAGAGTCTCCCTAGGCTTAAATGTCAATACTATATTTACAAAAAAAGCTATGTAAGCTCTCCACTCTACTCACCCCATCACCAAATCCCACAAAAAGTTGCCCAGACATGTGGCAGAAGACACCCGTGTATTTAAGAAGACACTAAAATTAATTTCTATTCTCTTCCCTCTGTTTTTCTTCAGGATATTTTTTTTTTATAAATGAAAAGTGGGCCAGATATAGTGGCTCATGCCTGTAATCCCAGCACTTTGGAAGGCTAAGGGAGGAGGATTGCTTGAGTTTAGGAGTTTAAGACCAGCCTGGGTAAAATAGAACCCATGTCTACAAAAAATAAAAAAATTAGCCGGGTATGGTGGCATGAGCCTGTGGTCCCAAGCTACTTGGTAGAGAATTGAATTAGGTATACTAGTTACACCACATGCATCAGGGAGACTGATTAATAATTAAATCAGGAGAGTTACTGTTAGTTGTAAGTTTATAAAGAATATATGGAATCAGTTCATAAAAATATCACAGCCAAAGTATGTAAATATTTCTTCTTGGAGCTCATGTTTTCATTCACAAGCAGGAGCCAAAAATGTACTCCTAATTAAAAGATAAATAATGTAATTGCAAATAGGTTGCATAACTAAAATGCTAAGATTAGAGTGATGTAATATTTTTCTTTACACACTAAAAAATAGAAAAAGTTCCAGATTATAGCACTATCTGATATTTCAGATCTCATAACATTTGTCGGATATTTCTAGTAAGTGTTCATATATACAGTCATGAATATAGAAAATGAATTTGAATTGTGAAGATGCAAAATAAAGTCTCCTTAGTACTTGTATACTTTCACTTCCCTTTCTGCATATTAAGAAATATATTAAATTTTATATTGTTAAACTATGAGGAAAAATACAACAGAATGGATGGAAAAAAATTCTAGGGTAGCCACTGTCAGTGCATGTCCTGGAGCTCACTGCTGTCTTTGTCCTTATAAAGAAATGGAAAGTAAGTCAGGGAAAAGAATCAAAAGAACTCTATCAAGGCAAAACAATTCATTTTGCAATCTAAAAATAGCATTTTGGAAAATTACTATCCAGTACTTCAAATCCAGTCCTCGTTTGTGCTCACAAAGTAAAGTGGAAAACAGTACAGAAATAGACCCACATATATACGGTCACCTGATTTATTACCAAGGCACCAGTGCAATTTGATAGGAAAAGGAGTGTTCTTGATAAAAGCTGCTAGGTGAAAAATAAATGAACCTTTGCCTTGACAGCAAGCTATCTTTATTTAAGACACAAAAATTTATTTAGAATGAATCACAGACCTAAATGCTAAAGATAAAACAATAAAACTTTTGGAAGAAAACAAATACCTTCTTTTTCCAGGGAAGAAAAAAATTCTTAAATGGGAAAATTTTAAAAGTAGAAAATATTGATACGTTGGATTAGATGAAAACTAAGAACTTCTGTTCATCAAAAAATCCATTAAGAGAGTGAAAAGGCAAGTCCTACACTCAAGATATATGTGATACATGGATTCAGCAAACCATTAGTATCCAGAACATATAGGGGATAACTCTCATGAATCAGTAAGAAAAAGACACATAAGCCAGTTTTAAAAATGGGCAAAACTAGATATTGAATGGATTCTCCATAAAACAGGATAACCGGGGCTGGGCGTGGTGGTTCACGCCTGTAATCCCAGCACTTCTGGAGGCTGAGGCGGGCGGATCATGAGGTCAAGAGATCGAGACCATCCTGGTCAACATGGTGAAACCTCGTCTCTACTAAAAATACAAAAAAATTAGCCGGGCATGGTGACGCAGGCCTGTAGCCCCAGCTACTCAGGAGGCTGAGGCAGGAGAGTTGCTTGAAACCGGAAAACGGAAGTTGCAGTGAGCTGAGATCAGGCCACTGCACTCCAGCCTGGCGATAGGGCGAGACTCTGTCTCAAAAATAAATAAATAAATAAATAAATAAATAAATAAATAAATAAAAAATAAAACAGGATAACCAAATGACCAGTTTTAATCAATATTTTTTATAAGTGCTTGTGGCTCACACCTATAATCCCAGCACTTTGGGAGGCTGAGGCGGGTGGATCATGAGGTCAAGAGATCGAGACCATCCTGGTCAACAAGGTGAAACCCCATCTCTACTAAAAATGCAAAAATTAGCTGGGCATGGTGGCGTGCGCCTGTAGTCCCAGCTACTCAGGAGGCTGAGGCAGGAGAATTGCTTGAACCCAGAAGGCAGAGGTTGTGGTGAGCCGAGATCATGCCATTGCACTCCAGCCTGGGTAACGAGAGCGAAACTCCATCTCAAAAAAAAAAAAGTGCTCAACATCATTAGTCATCAGGAAAATGCAAATAAAAGCCACAATGTGGCACCACTACACACCCACTAGAATGCTTAAAATTCAAAAGACTAACAATAAAAAGCATTGGCAAAGATGGGCAGCAGTTGAAACTCTCATACATTACAGGTGGGAAGTAATTTGAACAATGTGACGGTGTATCTCAAAACTAAATGTAATCCTGCACACCGACATGTCAATCTCACTGTTAAATATTTACCCCTGAGTAATGAGTACATATGTTCACCAAAAGCCATGTAAAATATTGTTTGTACATAAAACCTGGAAACAACCAAAATGCTTTTCAATAAAAGGATGTATAAATCTACTGTGGTATACTCACACAACAGAGTATCATGTAGCAGTTTAAAAGGATTATTGCTGGGTGTGGTGGTACCTGCCTGTAGTCCCAGCTACTCAGGAGACTGAGGGGGAAGATCACTTAGGACCAGGAGTATGAGGCCAGTCTGGGCAATATACCTCAACCTTGTCTTTAAGTCAATGAATGAACTCTTGGTACACACAACATGAAGTAATTTCACAGACATAATAAGGAGTTAAAGATAACAGACACAAAAGATTACATATCAAATGATTTTATTTTTGTGAAGTTCAAGTAGAGACAAACCATGATGATAGTTTATTTTTTTAAGAAGGGCCATGAGAGGGATTTCTTAGACGCCATAATCTACGTTTTCATCAGCGTGGGGTTAAATGTCTGAATTCACAGACTTCCTATGTGTGTTCCACCTCATTCCTTTTTTAAAAGTAACTATAATGGTTGATCTATATATTCTCACATACATATATGGGTCTCAATACACACATATATATACATGTATATATCCTTTACATTTTCTCACATATACATGCGTATGTGGGTCTCAATACATGCATATATATGTTTATATGTGCTTTATTTTCTCGTGTCTATGACTTCATTTATTTCTATCCATTTCATGCTTTCCCCTAAATTAAGTCTTAGCAAGCTACTAAGTCTCTTTTGTTTCTCTTGACACTGTTCAGATTAGCATTTGTTCAGAGTTTTAGCTCCAACTTATATTAACCACCTATTTATTTCCTAGAATTTCAAAAATTGAGTTGTCAGTGACAGAGCTGGAGCACTGTCATCTTGGACAAACACCACCACTTTAAGTTCCAGCTCCCTTTCTAGCCTCATGCATTTCAAGGAAATCACTTCTCTTCTAACTGTGAGCAGCCAGAAAGAGCAGACAGTAAAACAGATAAGACAGCTCGGGCACAGAGGGAGATGGGGGAAAGGCTTTTGGATAACTGCCAAAGTTCACCCTCATACAATGGGCTCCAGTAAAACAATGGGCCTTCATAAGCACATTCTTTCCCTTCAGGTGCACTGAAAAGAGATGCTAAAAGGCAGACTCAGGTCAGGGGTTATTCTTGCAGCTGTAGAAAGAAGTATGGGAACAGACAGCTCCTCTCTTTCTCTCTCTCTCTCTCTCTAGCATAAGCACAACAAAGAGACAAGCATTCCAATCCTCTGGTAAACTCTCCCATCCTGAATCCTTAAAAACTCTTTGTAAGAGGGTGTGCCTCTGACATAACTTGGCCAGATGCTCCTCTCAAGTTTGTTTTCTCTAAAATAAACCTGTACTGACTGGCAAGCCACCATTTGTGTTTCTTTCCTTTTTCTTTAATTCTTACAGTTGGGACCTAGATGAACCATTTTTTTCAAACTGGAAGTAAAATATTTCTCTCTCTTTTATTTGTAAAGACACTGAAGTGTAGAGAAGTTAATGATGTAGCCCAGGATCAGCACCATGAACTTTATTCATTATTCAGCAATTCAACTATTATAGACAAATGAAAATAGCCTTGTCTCAAAGTCTTACTCCGCCAGGCACAGTGGCTCATGCCTATAATCCCAGCACTTTGGGGGGCCAAAGCAGCCTATAATCCCAGCACTTTGGGAGGCCGAGGCGGGTGGATCACGAGGTCAAGAGATCGAGACCATCCTGGCTCAACATGGTGAAACCCCATCTCTACTAAAAATACAAAAATTAGCTGGGCATGGTGGCGTGTGCCTGTAATCCCAGCTACTCAGGAGGCTGAGGCAGGAGACTTGCTTGAACCCAGGAGGCAGAGGTTGCGGTGAGCTGAGATTGCACCATTGCACTCCAGCCTGGGTAACGAGAGCGAAACCCCGTCTCAAAAAAAAAAAAGTCTTACTCCTCATTTTCAATTTTCTACAACAGGTAGTATTATTCTCCCTTTAACCCAGATGTAAAATCTATTTTATTCATAATAGATTTACTATTAAGTGTCTATTATGAAAGCAAAGGGATATAGAGTTGAGAGACTGTGGTCCCAATCCTCTACCCCAGTTGATTCTGACTCTTCTCATTCCAAAGTGGCCACTACCTTCCCTTTAGTGTCCCAAAATCAAATATATTAAGCATCAAATTGGACCACTACTTTAAGGTATTTGCTAAATTTGAAGCTGCCTTAGACTTTTTTTCACTTATTGTCTGACTTTGCAGATGTTTTTTTTTTTTTTAATTTAGCCTCCTGTCTTTATGCCTGTCACATTAGGCTATGAGTCTGGGAAGGCAAGAACCGCAGTTGGTAAAGGCACACAAACAAGTCTACTTTATTTTGGGGACATTCTTTGTGTCTAGCCTAAATGTATCCTGATGCAGTTTCAGACAACAGAACCCTTAGCTTGATCTACTTACAGGATAAATATGATAGAAAGTGGGAATTCAAAGAAGGAAAATGGGGAAAATATGACACTTTACCAGGGTGACACTTTAAAAATATGTACATTGCTGCAATCATTAACAAAAACCCGTTAAAAGCTTCGGTGCTCAGAACAAAGAATCCATGCTTTAAAAAAATTAAATGATGTTTCTGTAGCCTAGGAGGTATTTGCATGAAAAAGAGAAAGGCACTTTTATCTTTGTTGATGGTGAAAGGATGATAACAGGATCATTTATTTTCAGTTTTTAAAGCCAGCCCCTGCCCGCATCTGCCTGGTAGAAACCCTGAAGCATTATTCAGTGCACACCACCCTCAGGGCATTGACTTCTTCTGACAACAGGTCCACAGGCGTCTCTGCCTAGGGGCTGAAACCAGCATTTTAGACTGCAAGACCATTAAAGGGAGAAACCTGAGTCCACTGAATCCTTTTCATAAACCATCAGAGGAACTAGGTCAACTTAGTCAAATAAGTACACCTTATAAAATTAGGGGAGAAAACTGCATTGCTTCTAAAAAAAAGTAAACAGCTCCCCATTTTATCAATACCCCAAAATAATATCATGAACTGAAGCTATGAATTGCAGGTAACATTAAAAAACAAGAACAGTCCTAGGATTAAACACTCTAAAGTTTAAAACAGGTGGATTTTTTCATATACAAATTAACAATTCTCTTCAGTACATGTAATAATAAGAATGAAATGCCCACAATGCATAGAGAAATATTTCTACAAATATGAGAAAGGCTTGCTATTTTATACAATTAAAAATAAAATAAATGAACAAGAAAATCACAACAATCAATAGATAAATAGGTCAAATTACCTCAAAAGATGCCACGAAATTTTGAGTTGGAAACTGTTATCTTTAACTTTAGAAGAGAATGTATCAAAAGGGAAAGTAGAAACTAAAAACTGTGTTGCTCAGTGGTCAAAATAACGGACTACTCTAAAAGTCGCCTTAATCGTTTAATCTCACCTGCTATTCAGGGGGTTTTAATTCGTCATCTGGGAAAAATTCAAGTTTTTGTTTTTAACAGGTCTCACTTGGTTGCCCAGGCTGGAGTGCAGTGACATGATCCCGGCTCGCTGGAACCTCTCCCTCCCGGGTTCAAGCAGTTCTCATGCCTCAACCTACTGAGTAGCTGGGATTACAGGTACCCACCACTGTAGCAGGAGAGGCCACGGGAAAGGATCTCTTGGACACCGAATACAGGAGGAAGGACTTCATTTCAGCTGGGAGCAAGTTGGCAAAAGTGCCTGACAGCCAAGCTCGTCTAACAAAGGGAGGTTCAGCCTTTATATAGGCTTATACTTTAGATGTTACCCGTGGAAGAATCTTAGGTTCATAGTTTTAGGACTCACATGTGAAAAAGTTTCTGTTTACAGTTTCAGGAATCACATGGGAAAGGGTTCTGATTTACAGTTTAGGACTCATACGTGAAAAGGCCTCTGTTTACAGTTTCAGGAATCACATATGAAAGGGTCTGGTTTACAGTTTAGGACTCACACGTGAAAAGGCCTCTGTTTACAGTTTCAGGAATCACAGATTGAAAGGGTTCTGATTTACAGTTTAGGACTCACACATGAAAAGGATTCTGGTTTGATCTTGTTTTAAGTAAAAATAGTGCCTTCTGGAGAGTTTCCCCAAGGCCTAGTCTGTTGTTTTCAGGAAAGAGCGGAGCAAGGAGGCGCCAGCTGGCCTGCTCTCTCTTCTTTTGAGATGCACAGTGAATGACAGAGGAGGAGGGAACCCTAAATGCCTGGGTCTCCCTCCTCAGCACCACTTGGCTAATTTTTGTATTTTTAGTAGAGACAAGGTTTTATCATGTTGGTCAGGCTGGTCTCGAACTCCTGACTTCAAGTGATCCATCAGGCTCAGCCTCCCAAAGTGCTGCGATTGATGCAGGATTTTTTGCTCCTTAGTTCAGCTAAAATCTGAGTTCTTGTCCTACGACAAGAAAAAATTAGGCATGCGGACGCCTTGACCTTGGGTCCACCTGCCTGGTGCAGCAAAGGCAAACACTGACATCAAGATTTACAGCAAGAAAAAGTGAGCATTTATTAGAGTGCACCACATGAAGAGAATCAGGCAGCAAATGATTAAGCTTTAAACTCCCAAATGGCCTCAAATGTAAGAGGCTTTTTTTTTTTGAGAGAGAGAGAGAGAGAGAGAGAGAGAAAGAGAGAGAGAGCGAGCCGAGGCTGGAGTGCAGTGGCACCATCTTGGCTCACTGCAACCCCCACGTCGTGAGTTCAAGCAATTCTTGTGTCTCAGCCACCCGAGTAGCTGGGATTACAAGTGTGCACCACCATGCCTGGCTAATTTTTGTATTTTTAGTAGAGGTGGTGTTTCACCATGTTAGCCAGGCTGGTCTCAAACTCTTGACCTCAAGTGATCCACCTGTCTCAGCCTCCCAAAGTGCTAGTATTACAGGCATAAGCCACTGTGCCTGGCAACATGTAAGAGTTTTTAAAGGAGGAGGCAGACGTTACAGGCAAAGTTATAAATCAATACATAGAGGCTACATATTCTTTTGGTGTAAAACTGTGGGATCTCTCAGGGAGTGGCCCCACAGGTCATAGGTGGATTGAAAGATTTTCTGATTTGTAGATTGTGAGGCTTTGGTCTAAAATCCTGGGGTCAGTAGAACAGAATGTTGAGCTCTGGCCTGTGGGCATGACTTCCTGTAGGACCCTCACGAAGAAATTGAGAACAAAGAACAGTAGTCAGAATTCAGTCCTCAGTTCCCTGCGTCTGAGGTCTACCTGCCAGCAGACAGGATTTTCCACTGGATTTCTGAAAAACAACTCAGGGACAGATGTTAGGATGTTATCTTTGATTTCCATAGGAAACCAGACATCTCCTGGCTCACCTCCTTGGCTGCTGTTTTAAGCTATTGTTACCTTCTTGCTTATCAGGCTGCTTGATTTCCTCTCAAGGCCAGCTAGGCGCCTGGAATTTCCCTTGAAGCAAACTTAAGATTTTCTTTTCTTTTGATGCTTAGAGGGCTTTCACTACGAGGACTTTCTGCTCCATCTCAATTGAAGCTAACCCTTCATCGACCATTATTTTTTTGTGTGCCCCCTAATAAGTGCATCTCAGCTCTATTTTTGAGCTACCTGAGAGACAAACACTAGAGTCACATCATATGTTACTGCTGGTGGGAAATCTCAGAGCGCTGAACCTTAATTTGGACAGAAAAAATGTAATCGGGAATCATAGTAAATTCAATAATATTTTGACAATGTCGTCACACTTGGACTAATCTGCTGTAGGCGTTGTTAGGTCATAGGTGTTAAAGAGTTTTGGGGAACTGCTTTTAGTGAGCACCAGGTTCGTCAGAACTTAAAGTACCTGTGCTTACAGGACCTTCTACCGGACTTAGGCGGTTTACGCTCCTGCCAGCCAGGCACTGGCACCAGCCAGGCAGCAGCTCTGGCTACCTCACTTGCTCTCTATCTAGAAATTCCATCTTAGGGCCTCCTCTGGGGCTAAGCTTTCCCAAAGATTTTACCTTCTAAAGTTGTCGCAGGAGCGGCCAGGGGAAACAGAGCTCTCAAACACTGAATGGGGAAGGAAGGAGTTTATTATTATTATTATTATTATTTTATTACTACGGCCAGGAGCCGGGTGATGGTTCCAAATTACCCAGCTCCTCCAACAAAGGAAGTTTCTGCCTTTATATAGGCTTAGGATTATAGCCTTAGAAATCACCAGTGAAAGGGCTTTGGATTTACAGCTTTAGGACTCACGTGTGAAAAGGTTTCGGGTTTACAGCTTGAGAAATCACATATGAGGCCGCGGTGGCTCAGGCCTGTAATCCCAGCACTTTGGGAGGCCGAGGCGGGTGGATCATGAGGTCAAGAGATCGAGACCAACCTGATCAACACGGTGAAACCCCGTCTCTACTAAAAATACAAAAATTAGCTGGGCATGGTGGCGCGTGCCTGTAGTCCCAGCTACTTGGGAGGCTGAGGCAGGAGAATTGCCTGAACCCAGGAGGCGGAGGTTGCGGTGAGCCGAGATCGTGCCATTGCACTCCAGCCTGGGTAACAAGAGCGAAACTCCGTCTCAAAAAAGAAAAAAGGAATCACATATGAAAGAGTTTCAGGTTTACAGTCTTAGAAATCACATATGAAAGGTTTTCGGGTTTACAGTTTTAGGAATCACATGTGAAAAGGATTTTGGGTTTGATCTTGTTTTAGGTAAAAACAGTGTCTTCCAGAGAGTTTCCCCATGCAAAGTGTGTTATTTACAGGAAAGTAAACTCAGGAGGTGCCAGTTGGCCAGTCTTTTCTTCTACTGAAATGCTTTGTGGAAGTTGAGGGGAAGTTGACCCCACATGCCTCGGTCTCCTTCCTCAACTCCCTGCCGCCTCCCAGAAAAGGTCTGGAAAACCAAGGTGGTCTATGGTCTATCACTACTGACTCCAGCTTGCAATAGCCATTGGCAGCGACCCAGAAAAGTGTCCTAAAAGTCCAAGTGAGGCCTCAGATCAGATGTCACTGAAGCCGGTGCTTGTTCCTCCTGCACTGCTGATGAGGGCTGCATGTGGAAATGCTAACAATAAAAACAGTGAAGGAATGTTTGCTTATGTGTGTCCTACATTGCATATGAACCATGATAAAATTAAAGTACACACAAAACAAAAATGTTTAAGTTGCCTTAAATTAATAAATTATTCCATAAATAAGTGTGACCTTGTAAACATCTCACGGTGGGACTCAATGTAATGAAAGCTACTCACTAAACACTGTAGTGTCCAGTGTGACCGGATTGCCCACTGCCTGGCGAGCATGATGACTTAGAGAAGGGCTTTGAGTGTCCCCTGGCGACACGGGGGACTAGGCAGAATGGCCAGTGAGTACATGCATGTGGATTCGTGCTATTGCCAGGGAGTATGGCTTCTTAGATGATCACTGTTCATTTGAAATTCTGGCCCTTTTGTGGCTACTGCATTCTAACAGATAACTCTGCCGTTGAAAAGTAGGAGTTGTTTATTATCTTAGCACTTATGTCAAAATGCTTGTAGCCAAGCCAAGGAACGAATTGCTAATTTTGCAGAGATGCAAATGTTCTTTCTGCAGACAAGGAAAGCCAAATGAATACAAATCTCTCAAGTACCATCCTAAAACAGGTCAGAAAAAAAAACCTGATGTGCAAAACTGTTGAAATTGGATTTGGTTTCGATGACTTTGTTCCGGGAATAAATGAATGTAGAGTGAGCAAAGTAACAAGCTACTGGGTGAGAGTTAAGACATAACGTCTAGAGCAGACTAGCCGGTTCAAATTCTGACTCTGCCGCCTACCAGCCCTGGCCTTGGACCAGTGGCCTCTCCATGATTCAGTTCTTTGTCTACACAGAGAAAATGTTGATAGTGTTAATATTAACAACTTGAAGGATAGCTGGGAGGATTAAAGTTGTTAGCATATGTAAAGTGTTTAGAATGGTGTTGGCAAAAATGTAAGCTAATGCCACGGCATAGCCCTGTATGTTTCTCTGTTATGCAAGCCCGGGCATACATTTAGTGTGTCTTTATCTTTTTCATAATTAGCCCACTGCCTCCAAAATCATATCACAATGCTAACAATAGGAGGGGTCCATTACAAACTCCAGTAAAATTGCTCTGCATTCATATATCAGGCCAGAGACAATCCTCAGAGTCATTTATTCACACTTTTTTCCTGGTGAGTATTGATTATTTTAAGGGCATGATCTATTAGAAATTGTGACTCAGGACCAGGCACTGTAGTTCATGCCTGTAATTCCAGCACTGTGGGAGGCAAATGCGGACAAATCACTTGAGTTCAGGAGTTCAAGACCAGACTGGCCAACATGGTGAAACCTTGTCTCTACTAAAAATACAAACATTAGCTTGGCATGGTGGTGGGCGCCTGTAATCCCAGCTTCTCAGGAGACTGAGGCAGGAGAATTGCTTGAACCTGGAAGATGGAGGTTGCAGTGAGCTGAGATCACAACACTGCACTCCCAGCCTGGGTGACAGAAAGAGATTACAAAAAAGAAAGAAAAGAAGGAAAGAAGAAAGAAAGAAAGAGAGAAAGAGAAACAGAGAAAGAAAGAAAGAAAAGAAAGAAAAAGAGAAAGAAAGAAAAGGAAAGAAGAAAAAGAAAGAGAAAGAGAAAGAAAGAAAAAAGAAAGAAAAGAAAGAGAGAAAGAAAGAAAAGAAAGAAAGAAAGAAGGAACGAAGAAAGAAAGAAGGAAAGAAAGGTGACTCAGAACCAATAGGAAACAGGCTTACGTACTCTCCGTTTTGTACATCAAACAATATTCACAATGGTTTGTACTAAAAATGATCTATACAATAAATACTTATTAAATTTATTCACTTTATCAACATGACATAATTTATGACACTAAAGATATTCTAAAACATAAGTCATAAGTAGATGATTCTCAAGAAAATGTTCATGGACATACTGTAATTGGTTCTCTTACGATTTTCTTTAATTTAGAGATGATATTCAAAATTATTTTACCAGGAATAAAAACAAAACCTCTTGTTTACAGGGATAAGTCACAATTGAAAGATATTTTCATATAATAAGACAACATTTAGTCCTACTCAGACGTTTTTATTTTCACTCTAGTTTCTCATCCAGGTCTGGAGGATCCGTTTGCAACAAGGTCTTAACTACTCATTCCAAAGCATGTTAGCAGAAATGTATAAGAAAGACCTCAATTCCCATTCCGACTGTCAGAAAAAGTAGTTGAGATTTTCACCATCTGAAACAATATTTCTGAATGAGAGATGCCTCAAATGAAAGAAATCTCTATAGATATCAATATCTAAGTCATGTGACCTGTAATAGCACAATAAGGAAATAAATAAGAGAAAGGATATTTAGATTTCAAGTAATACACTTAGGAAACATGTATTATTACTGCCCATCTGCTCCTCTCGAATATGCCTGGACATGTTTCCTAGTGGCAGAAGGTGAGACTCGGCAAAATCTCACAATTGTCAGAATATGGTCCCGCTGAAAGCAACAATAATTATCTTCCTAAAGTAAGTGTGGTGTTTCAATTATTGGTAATCAAGTTTGATACTTTATTTTCTGTCTTGAATTTGACATCTAGGAATACTGGCTATGAAAGTGACAATTGCTTTAATAATTAGGGCACCAAAGAGCATATGAAATTAACCTTGTCTTCTTGAAACTGGTTGATATTCACATGTGAAGTACAGCAAGCCTCTTTTTATCTTACATCTATTCAAATCTCTCTTTGAACTGAGGAATAGTGGATGAAAAATCGAATATGAACATACAATTGTTTCAATTATTCAGATTTTATACATATAATAAATATTTGATGGATTCTTTTGGCAGTTGATAACTTAAAATCTATTCTCTTAATTAATAGATAACGTTTAAAATGTTTTAATTTTTTCAGAGAGTGAGTAGACAACCTACCAAGGAAATAAAAATTTAATAGATGGTTTGTTTGAATGGCATGTGATCTTTTTAGCTGTGGTTTAGATACAAAGCATGAATTCAAACATTCACCTTAACCCTGTATTCCAAAGTTCAAACCTAGTGTAAATCATCAGTAGAGTTGTATAAAATCTAACTGATGTCTAAATTTCTCCAGAGATGGAAAAAGTTACTGCCAACAAGGGCAAATCATTTATCTTTACATAATCTCTGATTCTTGAAATGTTCTTTCTTTAACCAGTTTTCTTGAAGGCACATAGAAAACAATCTGATCCATCTTCCATAGAGAAAACCTTCAAATAGGGGCAATAACTATCCTAAGCTTCATGGTTCCACCATTAATTTGGATAAATAATTTCTGTGACATTTAATTCCTAGATTGAAAAAAAATTGAGAAAACACATACTAGGTATTCTGAAAAACCTTAAACTACAACTCAGAAATTAGTCATGTGTTTTGGAAGCAGGTAATTTTTACAGCGAATTATTTGAACACTATTAGATGTAAGAAAATCCTGGATAAACGTGACGTCACAGGACAGTTGGTCCTGAATGAGCCCTACAAATCACACCAGAAGATGAGGAACAGTGAATCGCTTTGCACAGTTGCTGACAGGTAGAATCAAATTTGGAGGGACTTTCAGAAATCTGAAGCAAAAGAGTTTTTGTCTTGTTTTGCCATGTTTGCTACTGAATTATAAAATCTTTAATCTAGAAGAGGGACTTACGGTGACACCATTATAAGTCCTCTTGATGAGTGACCCTATTAGAAAATAATTGAGATAGGATAATTAAATTTGCATCACACAGCCTTCAGACTTCAGGTGATGCTCCCACCTTGGCTTCGCAAAGTGCTGGGGTTATAGGTGTGAGCCACTGTGCCTGGTCAGAAATTTTACTCTTAAGATAATTATTGACATGACTAGATTAGGTCTACCATTTTATTGTCTGTGATGCTTTTTTTTTTTTTTTCAGAGACAAGTTATCACCTTGTTGCCCAGGCGGGAGTACAGTGCTATTCAAATAATGTCAGAAACCATGGGAGCTAGAAGGAAGACACACACATTTTCCAGGTGCTAAGAGGAAATGATTGTCAATTATAATTTTATATACAGTAAAAATATTCTTTAGATATTAAGGGTAAATCAAGGCAAACACAGATGATAGAAAACAATAAGAATCTGCCTCCAGGAGATCTATCCTAAAAAGCAGTAAAAGGAATTCATAAAACAAAAAGGTTATGATAAATAAAGCAATATTAGAATGTCAAAAAGGAGGAAAGAATGAAAGAATTATTTTAAATATGTGTAAATACAATAGACTATTTTTCTCTTGCATTTAAAAAAAAGTTTTATGATTATTAACTTAAAGTACCAATAGTATCTGATGTGTTTTTCAAAATATGTAGAGCAAATATTTAGGACAATTATCAACAGATGAGGGTGAAAAGATTTAAGGAAGGCAAATTTTGTACCCTTCTCATCAACTGGTGAAATGTTGACACTAGCAGACTGTGGTATATTTGTATAATATAAAACCTTTAACAACCACTTTTAAAAAGGCTAAACAAAGAGATACACAAAAAGCATTATTGATAAAACCAAATGGAATTCTTTAAAAAAGGTGCAAGTTGCCGGGCGCGGTGGCTCACGCCTGTAATCCCAGCACTTTGGGAGGCCGAGGCGGATGGATCATGAGGTCAAGAGATCAAGACCATCCTGGTCAACATGGTGAAACCCGATCTCTACTAAAAATGCAAAAAATTAGCTGGGCACGGTGGCTCGTAGTACCATGTAGTCCCACCTACTCAGGAGGCTGAGGCAGGAGAAATGCCTGAACCCAGGAGGCGGAGGTCGCAGTGAGCCGAGATCGCACCATTGCACTCCAGCCTGGGTAACAAGAGCTAAACTCCATCTCAAAAAAAAAAAAATAAAAGGTGCAAGTTACAAACAACAAGGTAAGAAAAAAGCATAGAAGCACAAAACAGAAAGAACAAACATAAAATTAAAAATAAAATGGTAAACTTAAAGCCTTCATATAGCTATAATTATATTAAATGTAAATGATTAAAAAGTTAAGGACAGAGATTAGCATAGTAGAGAAAACTCCAAAACTCCAATTCATGTATATGCTGTTTTTTTCAAAAAGAAAACCTTCAAATGTAATTATACATGTAGATTGAAAGTAAAAGGGTAGAAAATATGTACCATGCAAACATTAGTCAAAATCAAGTAGAAGTGGCTATGTTAATATCAAATCAAGTCAGCTTTAGAGAAGAGAAAATTACGTACATAATGTAATTATGTAATGTAATAATGTAATTATGGAGAGAGAAGTACGTACATAATGAAAAGGGTCAATCCACCAAGAAGACATTGCTATAGTGTGTCACTAAACAACAAAGTCATAAAACATGAGAAGCAAAAACTGACAGAATTGAAAGGAGAAACTGACATATCCAGATCAGAGTTGGAGACTTTACCACCCCTCCTGCACATCTGATAGAATAACTGAATAGAAAATCAACAATGATGTAGAAGAATTTAACGACTCCATCAATCAACAGGGTCTATTGACATTTATAGAAAATTCACCTATCCGAAGACGGAAACGCACAGCATAACACAGATTGATGAGGGAAGTCAAAACTTACAGTATGACAGGAATATTGATGAATTTTCCCGATTTTTTTCATTTATCTGAGGGTGATCTGATTCACATATCTATAGCAAGAACAGACAACAGAAACTCAGGGATAATCCTCTTTCCGGCTTGAAGAGTAGAAAAAACGTCACAGTGAGCTGAGTGGGGAGGGTATGAATGAAATCCTCATAGTTTATCTCTTTTCTCCTGCTGCTTCACACCGAATCTGGCCACTGTTGCATGATGATATGCAGCAGCACGGAGGCTAAATGAAACCCACTTTCCCCCCCAGAGCAACTGGGAAAAGGGACTGAAGAGCTTGGGGGGAAACCCCAGAGACAAGAGAGGTGGAGAAGGGCATCTTTAATTCTGTGTACGAACCATGCAATTCCGGAACTCACAACCAAAGTGTTCATATGCAAACCAGACCCAAAGAAACACAGCAAAAGCCGTGAGAACTGTGATATAAACACCACTCATCTCCCACACTAACAGTTGAGCGGTGCACATGGAGGACAGAAACAAACAGCAGACGCCACTTGTGTGATAAAATACCGTAGAATAACATTCTTGTACCAATGTCAATTTTCTGGTTTTGGTGTTATGCTGGTCAAAGACATATGGTGTTATGCTGGCCCGCAGAAAGCAAGTCAGAACTTACAGTCTTAACTTAATTGAGTTTATTGCCTGACTAATAAAAAATATTTATGTAAATAAATATTCTCCTGAAACTCAGAGTCTCATATGTAATATGCAAAATATCTACATTTTTATATAATCCAAAATTACTTGACATACAAATAACCATAAAAATTGTGACCAATTATCAAGGAAAAAGACAACAGATGTCAACCCTGAAATACGTCAGATGTTGAAATTATCAACGATATTAATGCAGTTTTCGAAACCATGTTCCATGAGATAAAGGTTTCATACTTTTGAAATGAATAGAACAATAAGGATTCTCAGCAGAAAAATAGAAGTATTTAAAAAATAGAAATTTTACAACTAACAATTATAATAAATCAGAACTTACTTGGATGGTTTCAATAGAATAATAGAGATGACTAATAAAAAAAATCCATTAACTTGAAGACAGAGCCATTGAAATGAGTCTGAAGAACATGGAAAAATATTGAAAAAAATGAACAGGGACTCAGGGCCTTGTAGAACAACATCACAACATCAAAAGGTCTAATATTTATATTATTGACATCCCAGAAGAATAGTAGAAAATGATGCAGAAAAATATTTGAAAAAATAATGGCTGAAAACTTCCCAAATTTGGTAAAAGACATACAGATTTAAGAATTTCGGCAAACTCCATACAAGATAACCTCAAAGACAAGCACATCCAGACACATAATCAAACAGTAAAAACTAAAGATAAAGAAAAAGTCCTGTCACAGCCAGAGAAAAATGAACTGATGATATAACAATTTAATTAACAGTGGATTTCTTATAAGAAACCATGAAGGCCATAAGGAAGTAGCACACATTTTTTTTAAATGCAGAAAGTAAAGTACTATCAACTCTGAATTCTATATCCAGAGAAAATATTCTTCAAGAATAAGGCAAAGAACAGGGATTCTCAGGAGAAGGAAAGCTTAAAGAAATTATTACCATCAGATCCACTCTAAAAAATGCTAGAGAAGGCCGGGCGTAGTGGCTCACGCCTGTAATCCCAGCACTTTGAGAGGCCGAGGAGGGTGGATCACGAGGTCAAGAGATCGATACCATCCTGGTCAACAAGGTGAAAACCCATCTCTACTAAAAATACAAAAAATAGCTGGGCATGGTGGCGTGCACCTGTAGTCCCAGCTGCTCAGGAGGCTGAGGCAGGAGAATTGCTTGAACCCAGGAGGTGGAGGTTGTGGTGAGCCGAGATCGCGCCATTGCATTCCAGCCTGGGTAACAAGAGTGAAACTCTGTCTCAAAAAACAAAAAAAAAAAAAAAAAGAAAGAAAGAAAGAAAAAAGAAAAAAAATGCTAGAGAAAGTAATTTAAGCTTAGAGAAAAATATGGAACTTCAGAAATGAAGGAAAAGTACGAGAAATGGTAAATATCTGGGTAAATGCATTAGCCTATTTTTTTTAAGTTCTTTAAAGACGTATGGCTGTTGAAATTTGAGAGCGATAGCACTGTCCATTGAGTGCTTCAAGTAGAGAGATGTAATACATCCAATAACTATAAAACAAAGGAGGAAAAATAAAGGGACTTCAACTATGGCGAGGCTTCCACTTTGTACTTAAAATTGTAACATACTAACTACAAGGACAGGCAATATGTATCATAATTAGATTAGATATGTGTATTATAATCTCTAAAACAGCCTCTGAAGTCAATTAATCAAAAAGTCACGAATTAAGTTATTAATGATTTAGATAATAGTTAAGTACAAGGGAATGCCGAAATTATTCTACTTGCTCAAAAGAAGGCAGGGGAGAAAAAAAGATAAACAAAAATCCTAGGGATTAAACAAACACAAACAATAAAAATGGCAGCAAAATAGTGCACCCTGTAGTTTGAGCTACTCAGGAGACTGAGGCCGCAGGACGGCTGCTGCTCGGGAGTTCAAGCCTGCACTGAGCTCTGATGGCACCACTGCACTCCATCTTGGGCAACAGAGCAAGACCCTGTCTCTGAAAAACACATGAGAAACGAATAAAAAATGATTTTTCCTGTCCAAGCCAGTCAACAATATTCTCTTTCAGTGTATTAAATAAAACTTAAAACATTTCTTTCTGAATTCAGTCTATATGATCCTGCTTGATACTGACTAGCAAGCCATTTGCTGGCGGCCCAATTACCCATGTGTTTCTACTAGGACCGTGGCTGATCCTCTCAGCAAGAGGTTCTCAAGTAAGTGAGCATCAAGCATCCCTCAGGAACTGTGGAAGCACAGACTGTTGGTCGCATCCCAGGTTTCTGACTCGTAGGCAAGCAGCTCTCCCTTCCCTCCCTCCCTCCCTCCCTTCTGTCCTTCCCTCCCGCCCTCCCTTCCATTCTTCCTTCTTCCTTCCTTCCTTCCTTCCTTCCTTCCTTCCTTCCTTCCTTCCTTCCTTCCT
>CM052663.1:1197519-1233526 GCA_028533165.1 Leontopithecus rosalia
CCCAGCTAATTTGTGTACTTTTAGTAGAACGGGGTTTTGCCTTGTTGGCCAGGCTGGGCTTGAACTCCTGACCTCAGATGATCCGCCCGCCTTGGCCTCCCAGAGTTCTGAGATTACAGGCATGAGCCATGGCATCCTGCTGTGGACAGCTTTCCTTTCTAAGGTTTCCAGGGAGCCTGGGAGAACCAACCACTGCTCTAGCGTATATATCCTGTGGGAAAAAGGAAAACAGATCCCTTGCCTTTCTAAAGGAGGGCAGTTGATAGATAGGCATAGAGTTGAACTGAATGAAAAATAAAAACGACTGCTCCATAAGTCTGGGGAAAGGGGGACAGGCCAGACTTGAGACTCGGACAAGTAACTATAGTGAAAGCAAGTTCTAAGTAGAGCCCAAGAACGCAGCTCTGGGAGGCCATGGGCGGCTCACAAACGTCATTCATTGTGATGGAAAGGAAAAGTCTACCTAACAGTAATTTGGCTAAAAAGACAAAAGATACTCTTTTAATCATTACGTCTGTTTTTAAAGAGAACTCGCAGGTGAGAGAGGGAAGCATCTTTGCTGGTGAGACATCCAGGATGTGGCTTGGGGACTTCCCTGTGAACAAGACCGGGCTGAGTGCCGCGGGCCCTGGCTCCCAGACACCCAGCTTCACAGCTGAGAGGAAAAGGACCAGCTGTAAAATAGAAAATAACCAAGTCCTTCATAAAACTGTCAAAAATCCCCTTTGGACAGTTGGGTTTAAGTAATCATATTAATCACGCTTGGGAGATTTACAAGGAGATTAGCAGATACATAAGGGAACTTTTTTCCCTTAAAGGGTTTGAGTTTGTTTTATATTTAAGACTGTAAGAAGACAGAAGAGAGAAATTTAAACAAAGTTTATAGGAGGCTTAACATGCTCAGCTGCACAGGACGACTGGAGACTCTCCTGCTGACGGGTTTCTCAGCTCCACCATTGATCTCACTCAGAAAAAATTCATTAATTTAACTGGTGGCACAGAGTCCATTCATAAGAAATAAACCATCATATGAATGGTTTATTTAAAGCAATAAATAATATTTCTATCTATATAGCTCAAATTATATTTCTCAAAATTTATTATAAATGAACATTCTCTTTGCTGCTTATTAGATCTGATAAAGACAAGAAATAGCACATAAATTGTTAGTCTTTTGAGGTGGAAAAAGCTGTTCCCCTCATTATTATATGATAATCTAATCATCTGAACATTTTTACACTCTGAGTAGAATGCAGTACTGTCTTCGGGTAACTCTAAGCAATGGGGGTTAACGTCCTTTATTTCTCTCTCTCTCTTTTTTTTTTGAGACAGAGTTTTGTTCTCGTTGCCCAGACTGGAGTGCAATGGCGCGATCTCAGCTCACTGCAACCTCCACCTCCCAGGTTCGAGCCATTCTCCTGCCTCAGCCTCCCAAGTAACTGGGATTACAGGCATGCACCACCATGCCTGGCTAAGCTTTGTATTTTTAGTAGAGTAGGGTTTTTCCATGCTGGTCAGGCTGGTCTTAAAGACTTGAGGTGATCCACTCACCTGGGCCTCCCAAAGTTCTTGGATTACAGGCATGAGCAATTGCACCCGGGCTAATGCCCTTTATTTCTAGGAATGGCATTCAACTAAATTTATTTGTGGCCCATAATAACAGAGAGTATTTATGTGAGTTACTGTAATCAAAACAAAAAGTACTTCCCTGCATCACGATCTCACTGGAATCTCATCCATTCCTTGTGAGGTTGGCCCAACCAGATACCCGGATCACCCCATAGTTTTGAGGAGCTAAGACTGAGCTCTTCAATGTTTGGCCCACATTCACACACTGGGAAAGAGAGAAGTGGCTTCTCAGTACTGGCCTTTGATGACCGACATTCAAGTAGACTCTCCTGATTCTACTGTGCTTCAGGCCCTCCTCAGGAACACAGGAGAAGTTGCACAGCATTCAGAAAACTACTATTGAGCACATTTAAACATGCTAACATTTTAGCACATTTTGAAACTACAGTAATGTGTTTTATTTGCTTTTCCGTGATAATTTTCAAGAACCTTATACGATGAGGCTTAGGACATTCAGAGCACTCAGAGGAGCAGGGTTAAGCAAAACCACCCTTTTCTAGAACGGCTAACTGCTGTGATCACACAGCCCTGACCGAGCGGAAAGCCGGTGTGTTTTCATCCTCCACAAGGGTTTTTCTCCAATGGTCAGAGAAGCTGATGAGTCTTGGGACAGACCAACAGCCCTAAATAAAAGAATTGTTTGTACGCTTTAGAAAAGAAGAGAATTTTTCTGAAGAAATGAAAATGCATCTTTTAATTAAAAATATGCCAAAGCGGAAGAGACTAATTTACTGCTCCAGGGCCCTTGCAAAGAGTTCTAGCCTCTGTGGAAGCTCTTGGTCTAGAGCAGTTCTCAAGTGTGGTTCTTGACTCCCCGTGTCTTAATCATGGAGGTCCCTGGCAGCAAACGCAGATGAGCTGGTCTCCTTCCAGCTATTGGGGCTGCAGTTTCTCAAGTTTCCCAATTGAAATCATAGCTCATGTTAGCCTTGAACTCCTGGGCTCAAGTGATCCTCCCACCTCAGTCTCCTGAACAGCTGGGATTTCAGAAATGTGCAACCGGACCCAATTAATTTTACAATTTTTTCATAGATATGGGGTCTCGCTGTGTTGCTCAGACTAGTCTTGAACTCCTGGCCACAGGTGATCCTCCCACTTTGGTCTCCCAAAGCTTTCGGATTACAAGTATGGGCCGCCACACCCGGCCCTAAGTGATTCTTATTTTCACTAAAATTTGAGAGCCCCTGATCAATACCAGAAGTTCAGCTAACTCAAGCCTCTTAAAGCAGGCTTGGTGAAAATATGTTATGCTAATCAAACTCACCTGAGTCTAATGCACTAAACTGTTCTAACAAGTAAGAACTGTTATTACTCACCTGTCCAGGACTTAGAGAAAAGACTAATTGATCATAGAAGCTCCAAAAATGTTGGCTGAATATTTAGTAGAACCACGTGTCTCATATATAAAAAAATTATTGAATAAATATAAATAGGTAAATAAATAGGGGAGAAAGAATGAAGGAATCATTAATGACAATGGAAAATCCATTAATAACAGTGGAAAATGACCATTTAGTAAACACGCAGCAATTGCTGCAATCTTCAGTTATCAATGGTTGCTAAAATCAGTAAGTTAAAATATGAGAGAAGAGGCCAGACATGGTGGTTCAAGCCTGTAATCCCAGTACTCCGGGAGGTAAAGGTGGGAGGATTGCTTGAGCCCAGGTGTTTGAGAACAGATTGGGCAACATAGTGAGATGTCAGCTGTACAAACATTGAAAAATTAGCCAGGTGTGGAAATGGTGGTACGTCTGTAGTCCCAGCTACGTGGAAGGCTGAGGTGGGAGGGTCACTTGAACCTGGGAGGTTTACGCTGCAGTGAGCTGTGATTGTACCGCTGAACTTCAGTTTGGGTGACAGAGCAAGGCACTGTCTCAAAAAGAAAAAGGTTTGAGAGAAGAAACGAGAAAGAGAAGCAAGGCACTTGGTCAAGGAGTATCTTCCCACAGGATACTTACTAATTACAAAGGGAAAACCAGTAGATTTACTGTGGCGATATCTGGCAAATGCCAGTTTGACCAAGTGATCAAATACAATAGCAGCAAGAAGACATAGTGACATCAGCTGCCTCCTGATAAGATGCCCTGAGTTGGGCAACCTGTTGCTTCTGTGGTGTTCTTGCCAACATACGTGAGCAAAATTTAATCACAAAGAGACTTTGGAAACCCAAATTGGGAGAGTGCAACGGTTCATGCCTGTAATCCCAGCCCTTTGGGAGGGTAGGAGGGAGGATCGCTTGAGCTGAGGAGTTCAAGAACAGCCTGGGCAACATAGCAAAACCCTGTCTCCACAAAAAATAAAAAAAATAACTGGACATAGCTGTGTATGCCTGTGGTTTCAGCTACTTAGGTAGCTGAGGTGGGAGGATTGTTTGAGCCTGGGAGTTTGAAGCTGCAGTGAGCTATGATCATGCCACTGCACTCCAGCCTGGGCAACAGCAAGAGATCCTGTCTTAAAAAAAAAAAGAAAAAGAAAAAAGGAAAACCAACACTGAGAGACATTCCGCAAAATAACTAGTCAGTGTTCTTGAAAAGTGGCAAGCTCATGAAGGACAAGAGTCTGAGGAACTTCCCAGGTGGGAGGACACTAAGGAGACCAGACTCATAAGGCGGAGTGGGATCCTGGGTCGTCCCCTGGGCTGTCAGCAGAGAACGTGGCTGAGTGTGTGTCCGCCCGGGAGTGCAGTTGATAATACTGTATTAATTTTAATTCTCTGGGTTTTATGATTGTACTATGGTTACATAAGCTGTTAGTAGCATTTGCGGTAGCTGCGTAAGTGTATAGGAACCCTTTGTACTGCTTTTGCCACTTTTGTGTGAGTCTTAAATGATTTCAATACAAAGCATTACAAAATTTAAAAAGTTAAAAGAGTGTGATTCACAGACTCTCTATGCAGAGTTTTTTTTTCCAGGATGGTTGGGAGGGGGGCAGGTTTTCTCATTAAAGTTGGAGCTCCCTGATTCCCACACTCAGATCTAAAAATCAGATTTTCTGGAGATGGGACCTGAGAAAACTATGTTTTCATTCAATTCCTGTGTGAGTCTTAAGAACAGTAAAGATTGAGAAGATAGGAACTCCTATCATGAACTCTGATAACATTTGAGAACGTCAGAAAAGTTTATATTCTGGATTGAAAGTTAGAAGAACCAACATGTAATAGATTGGTTTAGCCATGTGTGCTGACTTACTGTGAAGTGTGAGTTAATGAAATTAGGTGAATTCCCAGGATGTTGACCCAGATCATTCAGACTGACAATAGACTGATGTGATTTCCCTTTCACAAAGCAGTGGTGCCTCTGATGACAGCTGAAACCACCTGATAACAGTTATCTCTTAGGTCCATCTTGCTCTTGTTTTAAATCACTGACTGGTAATCTGTAAAGAAATAGTCCAAGAATGGAGAGTAAAATTCATGAAGATAGTCCTTAAAACCATTTAGCTCTTTTCCTCTAATGTATACATTTATCAAGTGACTTTTTTGTTTGTTTGTTTGTTTTGGGGGGAGGACAGAGTCTAGCTTTGTCATCCAGGCTGGAGTGCAGTAGTGTGATCTCGGCTCACTGCAACCTCTGCCTCCCGGTTTTAAGCAATTCTCCTGCCTCAGCCTCTCGAGTAGCTGGGATCACAGGTGCGCGGCATCACGCTGGCTCATTTTTGTATTTTTAGTAGAGATGGGGTTTCACCATGTTGGTCAGGCTGGTCTTGAACTTCTGATCTCAGATGATCCGCCTGCCTCGGCTTCCCAAAGTGCTGGGATGACAGGCATGAGCCACTGCGCTCGGCCTGCAGGATGTTTAATATCCCTATTTATGTTCTCTAAATGCCAGTTCCTCATTCACATGCAGCTTATCTATTCAACTCACTCTTCCACATTTGCAGTGGCCCTCTGAGGAAACAGTGTGACCTACATTTGAGGACCACGGAAAGTATGTCAGAATGTTATGACAAGCAGTATTAATACATGCTGTGATGATGATACATTCAGCAGTGTTGGGGAAAAGGTTATAAAATCAAGGGTAGTGCTTTAAATGTTCACTCTTTTGTTGTATGGAAAGTAATTTTCCCACATAGGTCATTAGAATTATATATGATCTGGACTTTTGTTTAAATGGACTTCCTATTTTAGAATTTTTTTTAATAGACAGGGTCTCACTCTGTTGTGCAGGCTGATCGCGGCTAGTGAGCCTCAACTTCCTAGGCTTAAGCGACCCTTCCACCTCAGCGGTTTGAGTATCTGGGACTACAGCTGCCCACTACCATGCCCAGCTAATTTTTAATGGTGAGGTAGCAAAGAAATAGGTTTTTACAGTATTAATGAGAATGTAAATTCGTTCAACCATTGCAGAAGAGAATGTGGTGATTTCTTAAAGTTTTAGAACTGGAGACACTATTTGACCCAGCAATCCCAGTGCTGGGTATATACTTGGAATATAAATCATTCAGAGGATTTATATTCTAAATCCCTGGAATATAAGTCTTTCTATTATAAGATACATGTACGTGCATGTTCATTGCAGCACTGTTCACAATAGCAAAGACAAGGAATCCACCCAAATGCTCATCAATGATAGACTAGATAAATAAAATGTGGTACATTCACACCATGGAATACTATGCAGTCATAAAGAAGAACGAGATCATGTTCTTTGCAGGGACATGGATGAAGCTGGAAGCATTATTCTGAGCAAACTAACGCAGAATCAGAAAACCAAACATCTCATGGTCTCATTAACAAGTGAGAGCTGAACAATGAGAACACATGGAGATGGGGCAGGGAAGAACACGCACCGGGGCCTGTTGGAGGAGAGCAGGGTGTGGGATAGAGCCTCAGGAAAAAGAGCTAATGTACGCTGGGCTTAATACCTAGGTGATGGGTTGATGGGTGCAGCAAACCACCATGGCACGTGTTTACCTGTGTAACAAAGCTGCACATCCTGCACGTATACCCTGGAACTTAAAAAGTAAAATAATTTTTTTTTTTGGTAGAAACAGGGTCTCATATGATTCCCAGGCTGGTGTTGAATTCCTGGATTCAAGTGATCCTCCCACATCAGCCTCCCAAAGTGTTTGGATTACAGGCTTGAGCCACTGTGCCTGGCCCAAAAGTTTTAGATTTATAGAAAAACTGTTAAGGTGGCATGAAGCATTCCCAAATACTCTGCACAGTTTTCCATATTATTATATCTTAACATTAACTTGGGCATTTGTTATGATTAGTAACCCAATATTGGAAAACTGGGTTACTAGTCTGGCAAAGCCCACGCTTTATTCAGATGCTGTTTTCTTGCTCTAATTACCTTGTTTCTGCTCCAGTGTTACATCCAGGACACCACCTCACATTAGTCCTGTCATCTCCGGAGGCTCCTCTTGGAGGGGAGGGCAGGGGCGTGTTCTCAGGTGTTCCACGGCAGTTTTGTTCGGTATTTTATAGACTGTCCCTCAGTTGGGATTTGTCTGATGTTTCTCTCATGATTAGCCTGGGATTATGGGTTCTAGGGAGGAGACAAAAAAGGCGTGGCATTTTCTTGTTTTTTGTTTTATGAGGCTGGGGCGCAGCGGTGCGGTCTTGGCTCACTGCAACCTCTGCCTGCTGGGTTCAAGCGATTCTCCTGGCTCAGCCTCCCAAGGAGCTGTGATTAGAAGCGCCTGCCACCACATCTGGCTGGTTTTTGTATTTTTAGCAGAGACGGGGTTTTGCCATGTTGGCCAGGCTGGTCTCTAACTCCCAGCCGCAACTGATCCTCCTGCCTTGGCCTCCCAAAGTGCTGGGATCATAGGCGTGGGCCACTGCGCCCAGCCTGAATACATTTTCATTACATCATACCAAGGGTGCACACTATCAACACCACATCACTGTTGCTGTTGACCTTGACACCTGTCTGAGGCAGTGTTTCTCCGGTTTCTCTACCGGGAGGCTGCTCTTTTCTCCTCTCCATACTGTACTCCTTGGGAAGAGGTCACTATGCTCTAACCAGACTCAAGGACGGGGAGTTATGCATCCCTTCCTTAAGGGCATAGTATCCACATAAATGATTTAGAATTGTTCAGAAAGGAGCTTTGTCTCTTTCCTCCAATTTATTTATTCAATTATTTACTCATACCAGGAAAGACTTATGAATATTCACGTATGCCTTGGATTATAACCTAGCACTACCTTATTTCTGTTGTTGCTTAAATTATTCCAGTTTTGGCCACTGGCAGCTTTTTTTTCCTTCCCTTAAAGAGAAATATCAGTAAGGACGGCTCTCTTAGCTGGCTCCCGAGTTCCTTTGACAGACACCCGCCCCCATCGTTGCATGTGTGTGTGGCTGTTTTTCCTTTTGATACTACAAGATACTTCAGGCTCCTCTTGAGTGGTTCCTGCCCCAGTGTTAGAATTGGCCGGTTGTCCAAGGAGCCCAGGATCCTTTTATTAGCGAATGCCGTTCGAAAGCAGAACCCGGGCTCTGGGCGTGCTCCTCATTACTGGGTGTTCCTGCCTCTAGACCGTCTGCGCTGACAGGGCAAGGCAGTACGTGTGCACTAACCTAGTGTATATACATATATCCACAAGTGTTTCTATGTGTAACAATGTGTACCTGTATTAAACTAAACATGAATTTATACTGAGGTTTCGAGTTCGAATCCACTATCACATGGGTCATTCTAGCTTCTTCCCTTGTGTATCTGTAAGCTTCAGCTCCAAAGTGCTGGGATTACAGGCAGGAGCCATCGGGCCTGGGCATTTTGTCTATTTTTAGAGTGAGTTGTTTCTTTTCTGAATTTTATGAGTTCTTTTTATGTTTTGGATTCAAGTTCTTTATCTGCTATATGTTTTGCAAACATTTTCTCCCAGTGTGTGGTTTATCTTTTCATTCTCTTAACAGATCTCTCACAGGGTAAATGTTTTAAATTTTAATAAAGTCCAACCTATCGATTTTTTTTGCCATGAAGTGTACTTTGGTGATGTGTCTAAAAACTCATTACTAAATCTAAAAACCCATTGCCAAGTCCAAAGTCCAAGATCATCTGTGTTTTCTCCTAGATTTTCTTCTAGAAGTTATAGTTTTACATTTCATTTAGGCCTACGATTCATTTTAAGTTAGTATTCATGAAAAGTATACTTTCTGGGTCTATGTTTTTTTTCCTTTTGCCTTTTTGATGCTGAGGAAGTTTTGTCCAATTTCCTCTGCATCGTTTTTGGCAAAGACCACCCTTCCTCTGATAACTCATCTTTGTTTCTTTGTGATGCTATTGGCAAGCATTTTGTAATGAAGACACGATGACAATTTGTTAAACTTTTAAACTAATGTTTCACGTGCCTACTCTTTCTCTCTTCCGTGAACACACAGATACCACGCCCTCTCTTTGGAAATTCGCAGTATTTAGAGTGCCCACGTCTGAAAATACCTGATCTTGAAAACAATCCTAGGGGGATAGAAAGCCTTAAAGGAACAAAGTGCTTTGGGAACAAGGAACAGAGTAATCAATTCCAAGTAGGCAAGCGTAGGAAATGGGTGGGAATATACGAATTGATATTTATGTGATGTACATATAGGGTTTATACATATATGGATAATACATATTCTAAGGATATATCAGCCTCAGAGCAATGGGATATCCTTGCTGGAAAAAACAGACCAGTGTAGCCCGATACAAAGGTTCCTAATGACGACAGTTTTGAAAACCAGTTCCGTTGTTTGGATTTGGCACTGCACGGCATAGGGAACACCTATGAGCTTATGCAGGACGCTGACATGATGGGATCAGCACCTTACAGGTGGGTATTGAACAGTGAGAACACGTGGACTCAGGGAGAGGAGCAACACACACTGTGGACAGTTGGTGTGGGTAGGGGAGAGACAGAGGAGAGGGGGGAAGGAAGGGGATGGTGGGGAGGGATAACATGGGGAGAAATGCACCTAAAGTAAAATAAATAAATAAATGAAAGAATGCAATTGGCAGAAATAACCAGGGGCTACTGGAAAAGGGTCCAGACTGGGGAGCTTCATTAAGAAGTTGCTACAATTGTCCAGCAGCGTTCACCTAGGGCAGTGGCACACACAGCTGACAGCAAAAGTGTCAGCTGAGAGAAAATGTACTGCAGGAATGGAACATACAATCAGCTCTTTTTAGCAATGTACTGTTTTTCTGCTGTAACAATCCGTCTAGACATTAAATCGCCACTGCCACCTGTTGGTGAAAAAACTTCCCACTCTAATGTTGCCCCGCACAGGAAGAGAAACAGCACAGCATGTTGGCAAGAATGATGTTGAGTTCTCCCACTCTCTCAAATCAGCTTGTCCCCAGAATATTTACTAAGCTCTGATCAAATTATTGAGGGAGAATTAAAACGTATGCCCCGACTTCAGGCTGGAAACGTTCAAGCTATAGCTTGGGAGGTAACATATACAAAGCAATTAGCTGCTAATGTGTTTAAACGCGACGTGAGGTCGCTGAAGGAGGAATTTGCTGGGACTGCTTTTACTTGCCACTGGCTGAAGGCGTGGTGAGGTGTCGACCCTCCGTAAACAACACCCACAGATGTGGTCTAAAGGGAGGTCCACAAGTCCCAGTACTAAGAGAGCTTGTGACTTCAGACTCGGTGGTGTTTCTAACAAACTGGCCTGGGAGTTTGTCATCCCGAGCTTCAGGCCAGCTGTGTTTTCTGAGATGTATGTGATGCTATGAAGGGGACAGAAACATCTCCCCTCTTGAAAGTAGGTACTTGTTTGCAGGCGAAGGTCCTTCTGTGGTCTGATGACCACAGGAAGACCCGGATCTCTCCAAAGAAATAAAAATGGCATTCACGTCACTAGCAGAGAACTGAAGATTGTGAGCAGTTACCTGAGCGGGCTCAGAGGACAGAAACAACTGTCAGCTGGTCTCTGGGCGTCCTGAAATTTCTGCCATGGTGTTGACTTTAAAGGAACCTAAAAATAAGTCTAATCTATACATGGCAGTCACCACAAGTGGTAGATTATTATTCTTGTCTTATGGTGAGCAAACGGAGTTGGGCAGAGAGTCCAATACTCCCATATGACCACAAAGCTATTAAGTGAGGGAGCCGGAATTCGAACCCACCGTAGACTCAGGGGTTCGTTTTCCAACTTCCACGTTCGACTCCTTCCCCCACTTCACTCTCACTCAACAGCAGCTGGACAACAAAGCATTCATAAATTGCTGCTGCCACGCACCATGACTGATTTTTATCTTCATAAATCAGCCCGACAGTTACTAAAGTATTTAAGAGCATTGTCAATCGTTCGTGTTAAGATGACTGTACATATTAAAAACACAACTATTAGTTGGTGTATCTTAATGGCATACGTACCCAATCCCTCTTTCCCCTCAGTACATGAATTACTGGAAATGTGTACCTTGGCTCTCTGGCTGTCCTTATTTGGTCTGTCTTAAGATTTTGTTGTCTCACATTTTGGAATTTCATTTTTTTAAATAAATATTTTTAAATTAAAAATAAAAAGGGAAGGTGATGAGGTCACCGGCCCCGTGACATCATTGCAGGATCATGGAAGGGAGGTAAAGGGCCCTGTGATGTCATTGCAGGATCATGGAAGGGAAGTAAAGGGTCCTGTGACGTCATTGCAGGATCGCGGAAGGGAAGTAAAGGGCCCTGTGACGTCATTGCAGGATCGCAGAAGGGAAGGAAAGGGCCCTGTGACGTCATTGCAGGATCATGGATGGGAAGTAAAGGGCCCTGTGATGTCATTGCAGGATCGCGGAAGGGAAGTAAAGGGCCCTGTGACGTCATTGCAGGATCATGGAAGGGAAGCAAAGGGCCCTGTGACGTCATTGCAGGATCATGTCATTGTGGGATCATGGATGGGAGGTAAAGGGCCTATGACGTCATTGCAGGATCATGGATGGGAAGCAAAGGACCCTGTGATGTCATTGCAGGATCATGGAAGAGAAGGGCCCTATGATGTCACTGCAGGATCAGGGAAGGGCCCTACGACGTCATTGCAGGATCATGGAAGGGAAGTAAAGGGCCCTGTGACATCATTGTAGGATCATGGATGGGAAATAAAGGGCCGTGTGACGTCATTGCAGGATCATGGAGGGGAAGTAAAGGGCCCTGTGAGTCGTTGCAGGATCACGGATGGGAAGGGCCCTATGAGGTCATTGCAGGATCAGGGAAGGGAAGGGCTCTATGACGTCATTGCAGGATCATGGGAAGTAAAGGGCCCTGTGACGTCATTGCAGGATCATGCATGGGAAGTAAAGGGCCCTGTGATGTAATTGTGGGATCACGGAAGGGAAGCAAAGCGAGGTGACAGGTGACGGAGTGCAGCAAAAACATGGAACGCTTCATGAATTTGGGTGTCATCTTTGCGCAGGGGCCATGCTAATCTCTGTATCATTCCGATTTTAGTATACGTGCTGCCGAAGCGAGCGCACATTTTGGCAATTCAACCTGTTATTTTGTTTCCCCTTCAACATCAGGGTGACTTATAACTCAGTTTTACTCTGCATAGCATTTTACATGTAAAAGTTTATGAAATACTTTTAAATTAAGTTCCAATCTTTTACTTAAAAAATATTCCCAGTCAAATGGTTTACTTGCACTCAGCATAGGAAAAAGTTTTTGAAAGTTTGTAATGATTCAGTTCCCTAAGAATATAACTATTTTTTTTAATCTTTCTGAGTATCTCAGCTTAAAACTATGAATGGAATGCACTATGATGTATTTGCTGGAGAATTATAAATATTATCTTTTTCCTCCCACTCTAAGTATACCACTTAGCCCATTCTGAATCTCAAAAGTGATGTAAAATAGCTAAGACTAAACATGGAAGAGAGGGAATGCATAGACATTTATAAAGTAAGCTTTTATCATTCCGGTATAGTCTAGGAACATCGTTAAAATTCCCCTGTGCATTTAGAGTGGCCACTCTTCCCATCATCTGTGCTTGTGCAGCCAAGGCAGCTCCTCCATAAAGTCCAGGCCGAAGCCTCGTGTGGCAGACAGATTGTCAGTGTGGAATCAACAAGCATTTCCCCTAAGGACAGCCATGCAGCATAAATATACTGCCTAATTCTCTTCTCGCCTGGCCGTGATTAAAGGGAAATACGGACAAGGAATCTTGAACAAAGAGAAAGCAATTTCCTAATTTCCTTTAACCCAAACAAATTTTCTCTATTTAGATGCTGCATTATAAAATACTTTTCCTAAGACGATAAGAAATACAGAATCATGGCCGGGCACAGTGGCTCATGCCTATAATCCCAGCACTTTGGGAGGCAGAGGCAGGTGGATCACAATGTCAAGAGATCGAGACCATCCTGTTCAACATGGTGAAACCCCGTCTCTACTAAAGATACAAAAAATTAGCTGGGCATGGTGGTGCGTGCCTGTAATCCCAGCTACTCAGGAGGCTGAGGCAGGAGAATTGCCTGAACCCAGGAGGCGGAGGTTGTGTTGAGCCGAGATCGCACCATTGCACTCCAGCCTGGGTAACAAGAGCGAAACTCCGTCTCAAAAAAACAAAAAAAATACAGAATCATTACTATTCAGCATTTTGAACAAAAAGCTTTATGTTTTTTAGAAATTGCAGATTGTCATAAGGCCAGGTTATTATAGAAAATGTTATTTTATAAATATGCTTATTATATGTTCATTTAAATCACAAATGACTGCATTCATTTTTGCCTTTTGTTTTCTTCTCTTAGTTTTACCATGTCATTTTATAAGTCACACATATATACACACACAATGAAAACTCTGAAGAACAAGTAGTAGCTCTAAAAAGGAAAATTAAAAACATATTTGAAAAAATGATTTTGGGAAAGGGCTTTGTAAAGTTGGAGCTAACTTGGGAAGAACTGTGTGAATTCAGGACCCTTAACAGGTAGATCTTTGTTAAACGCTCTCCTGTGGAACAAACTCAGCCCCATCTCTAGTAAAATCTCCTCTAGAGTGGCCAGGTCAATGTCTCTCCCTGATGGAAAGCAATCAGGGAAATCAAGGCAGGCCTAGACATCTTTGCTGCTCTCACAGATGCTGTGGAGTGCCAAAGAGAAAGGAGACAGGCCACAGGACCCCGCTGACCAGATTGTGTTGTTTGAGCATCAAAAGAGGATAAACGATATTGTGATTATTACTACAGATTCTTAATTTTACTCAAAAGGGAGAAATACGTGGTACAATAGACGCAGAGCTTATATGACTTAAAAATCATATTTAGAGTCATATATTGTTTCATTCACACTATGCATGTATTGGATGAAGTTTAGGTCAAATCAGATAGCAAAATATTGAGTAACAGTCTTGCAAATGGGGCATGTTTGTGTGTGTGTGTGTGTGTGAGAGAGAGAGAGAGCGTGTGCATGCGTACGTGTGTGTGCATGCAATTCCATGAATACTGGTAGAAAAAAACGGAAAGAAATTTTTGTAAAAGTTGTGTCAAAGGTTGCAGTAAAAAGAAAAAATGGTCAGAGTAAAATGTAGCACACCAAGTTCTAGAGAGACATGATGTGAAATATTTTATTGCTGTACAAAGGGGCCATCAACTCTACAATATGGCTTAACTGTCTTGGAAGTTCCATGTTTTCACGTTACTGTCCTGACATGTTCCTCAAGTTCATAAATGGATCAAGCTCCTACCAGATAACCTCGAATCAATAACCTAACTTGATCTAAAACAGGACTTCTATCCTGAAACAGAATTTGTATTTATTTTGGTCAGAAAAACAGCCTTGTATCTAAGAAGGCACAAAACATGTATATAGATAGAGATGATGATTTTTAAAAATTAAGTTTTGTGATGGTTAATACTGAGTGTCGACTTGATTGGATTGAAAGATACAAAGTGTTGATCCTGGGTGCGTCTGTGAGGGTGTTACCAAAAGAGATTGACATTTGGGTCCGTGGGCTGGGGAAGGCAGACCCACCCTTAATCTGGTGGGCACCGTCTAATTAGTTGCCAGTGAACATAAAGCAGGCAGAAAAATGTGAAAAGGCGAGACTGGTCTAGCCTTCCAGCCTACACGTTTCTTCTGTGCTGGATGCTTCCTGCCCCTGAACATTGGACTCCAAAGAATTTCAGTTTTGAAACTCAGTTTTGAACTGTCTTCTTGCTCCTCAAGCTTGCAGACAGCCTGTTGTAGGGCCTTGCAATTTTGTAAGTTCACACACACACACACACACACACACACACACACACATATACACACACACACACATACTATTAGTTCTGTCCCTCTAGAGAACCCTGACTAACACAGATTTTGGTAACGGGAGTGGTTCTAGAGGAACAGAATATTAAGGATGTAGTTCTTTCATTGGTTTTGGGGTTTCGGAAGTTGGTGGCTTAATATTATTAGACCTGAAAATGCTAAGGACTCTACTTTTTTTTTTTCTTTTTGAGACGGAGTTTCGCTCTTGTTACCCAGGCTGGAGTGCAATGGCGCCATCTCGGCTCACCGCAACCTCCTCCTCCTGGGTTCAGGCAATTCTCCTGCCTCAGCCTCCTGAGTAGCTGGGATTACAGGCATGTACCACCATGCCCAGCTAATTTTTTGTATTTTTAGTAGAGACGGGGTTTCACCATGTTGACCAGGATGGTCTCGATCTCTTGACCTTGTGATCCACATGCCTCAGCCTCCCAAAGGGCTGGATTACAGGTGTGAGCCACCGCACCCGGCCCAGGACTCTACTTTTAATGGTATGGAGAACACTGATAGTCCTTGGATTGAACTGTTTAGAGAATTATGCAAAATAAATGCATGTGACACTCCTGATTCACCACTCGTGAGAGGCAAGGAGTTTGGTGGCTCTGTACATAATACCTTTGACCAAGGAACATAATGAAGCTGGTTGCTTGCTCCTAAGTTTAGTGGACAAAGTGCTGAAAGAAAATGAGGAACTCAGGGATTCTGTCTCGTGGCTTCAGAAGCAGATACTGAGCCTGAAATCTGCTAAGATTTCCCTGAGTCAAGTCTTATCTCCTGTAGAGAAAGAGCTGAAATTGTGGAAAGACAGACACACCTGCTCGCATCATGCGAGTGGCTGACCTGCAGGGAAAGGTGTCTACTGTTAAAGCGAGGATACTGATTGACAAGAATGGGACCCTGCAACTTGGAATGGGGACGTGTGGAAGGACCCTGACCCAGAGATTGTAAAGTCTGATGAACCTTGTTTGCCAGAAGGAACAGCTTCTCCATACCCAGTGGTGGCCGCGTCCCCTCCCCAACCCATGCTGCCATTTGCCTTTCCACCTGTGTGTGAGCAGATAAACTCTGTGCTGCCAGAGACAGTGATGGCCTCCCCTGAGACAGGTGACAGGCAAAATACTGCTGATTCTCCTCAGGAGCCACCTCCAACACCCTTACTTGCTTTTACACCTGTAATTAGACTAAAGTCCTGGCGGGCTCCTAGAAGTGAGGTTGAGAGTATGACCCATGAGGAGATGTGCCAGATTCAAAAAGAACTGTTAGAGTTCTGTAATCTATAGAAACAGAAATCTGGAGAACAGCCATGGAAACGGACATTAAGGGTATGACATAATGGTGGAACAAACATACAGTTGGATCGGGCTGAATTTATTGATTTGGGTCCACTAAGTAGGGACTCTGCCTGGGGAGTTAAAAAAGGTTCTAACAGTTTATTTGCTTGGTTAGCTGAAAAATGGATTAAAAGATAGCTCACTGTGAGCAAGCTGGAAGTGTCTGATCTCCCTTGCTTTAATGTAGAGGAAGGGATCTAAAGGCTTAGGGAGATTGGAGTGGTGGAGTGGATGAGTCACTTTAGACCTCCTCTCATCTGAGCAGGGAGGGTCCAGGAGATACACCCTTGAACAATACCTTGCAGAACACATTTGTGAGGGCAGCACCTGCTTCTTTGAAGAGCCCCGTAATTGCTCTTTTCTATACGTCAGATCTAATGGTGGGAACCGCAGTCACTCAACTACAAAATTTAAATACCATGGGAATAATTGGATCTCGAGGAGGCAGGGGCCAACTAGGGGCACTCAACCATCAAAGGCAAGATGCGACAGCTGCCTTAACGGACAGCAGAAGCTAATTAATCAGTGCTCCTAGAAGCAAAATTGATAGGAAGCCTGCTGCATTCCTACTTAATTTATATAAGGAGAAAAATTCTAGGTTGAATGGACAAAAGACTAATTTGAATTGGTAAAATAGAATCATGGCCCATCAATTAATTTCCAGACTTGAGATCGTTTATAAACCCAGAATCCCTTGAATGAAGGGGGACTGAGTCCCCTTGAGGAAGGACCCCACTACATCATCAACAATTTATGCAGTGAATCTTTCCCCCATCCTTCCCCAAGGAGACCTCCAGCCTTTTACCAGGGTAACTGTGCATTGGGGAAAGGGAAATAGTCAGACATTGTGGGGACTACTGAACGCTGGCTCTGAGCTACCACTGATTCCAGGGGACCCAAAATGTCATTGTGGTCCTCCACTTAAAGTGGGGGCTTCTGGAGGTCAGGTAATTAATGGAGTTTTAGCTCAGGTCTGACTTACAATGGGTTCAGTTGGTCCCCAGACTCATCCTGTGATCATTTTCCCAGTGCCAGAATGCTTAATTGGCATAGACATACTTAGCAGCTGGCAGAACGCCCACATTGGCCCCTGACTGGTAGGGTGAGGGCTACCATGGTGCCTTGGTGGGAAAGGCCAAATGGAAGCCACTAGAACTGCCTCTACTTAGAAAAATAGTAAATCAAAAACAATATCACATCCCTGGAGGGACTGAGGGCATTAGTGCAATCATCAAGGACTTGAAAGAGGCAGGAGTAGTTCTTCCCACCACATCCCCATTCAACTGTCCTATTTGGCCTGTGCAGAAGATGGATGCATCTTGGAGAATGACAGCGGATTATCATAAGCTTAACCAAGTGTGGCTCCAATTGCAGTTGCTGTACCAGATGTGGTTTCATTGCTTGAGCAAATTAACACATCTCCTGGTACCTGGTAAGCAGGCATTGCCTTGGCAAATGCCTTTTTCTCCATTCTGTCCATAAGCAATCTGCCTTCAGCTGGCAAGGCCAGCAACACACCTTTACTCTCCTACCTCAGGGGTATAGCAACTCTCCAGCTTTGTGTCATAATCTTACTTTTGTGACGGCTAATACAGAGTGTCAACTTGATTGGAATGAAGGATACAAAATACTGAGCTCAGGTGTGTCTGTGAGGGTGTTGCCAAAAGAGATTAACATTTGAGTCAGTGGGCTGGGGAAGGCAGACCCACCCTTAATCTAGAAGGCACCATCTAATCAGCTGCCAGTGAATACAAAGCAGGCAGAAAAATGTGAAAAGGTGAGACTGGCCCAGCCTCCCAGCCTGTATCTTTCTCCCTCTAACATCATAATCCAAAGTTCTTCAGTTTTGAGACTTGGACTGACTCTCCTTGCTCCTCAAGTTTGCAGACAGTCTACTGTAGGACCTTGTGATTGTGTAAGTTAATACTTAATAAACTCCCATATATATATACATATATATGCATAGATACACACATATCAGGATATATGTGTGTGTATATATCCATATATCTATATAGATATATATATATCCTGTTAGTTCTGTCCTTCTACAGAACCCTAATACAAGTTTATATTACCAATATTTTGGGGATATATAGCAATGGATTTTTCAATACTTGTGGCTTTTGAAATTCTTTTTTTTGGAGCCTTGTTCTGTCACCAGGCCTGAAGTGCAGTGGTGTAATCTCGGCTCACTGCAATCTCTGCCTCCCGGATTCAAGCAGTTCTCTGCCTAACCCCCCAGGAGCTGGGGTTATAGGTGCCACCACCCCATCCTCAGCAACACTTGCTAATTTATCATTTAATGTGTAGAAATGGATAATTAGCATCACTTTGATGGCCAATGACATCAAAGTGACCCCAAACTGTTAGGCTTGAAGACTTCATTGCTTTGTTGATTTCCTCTAGTTTTCAGTACAGGAAGAGAGAAATCATTCAGCTTCCAGTTTTGCTGTCTTTTGCTCCGTAGATGGTTGATAAAGTCCATTTGTCATGGCTTCATCATCACTTCTTCCTCAGCATTATTTCAGACTGCATTTCTCCATCGTTTTCAGACTAGTTCCTAACTTTTAATTTTCTAATTAAAATTAATTTTTGATGTGCTTGTCAATGTCTGTGAACTTCTACTCTTAACCTGCTTTTTCTAGGAAGACTCTTCTGCGTCTCCCACGGTGGAAGCCATTCTTACACCACCGCGTTTGCTTCGTAAAAACCAGATCCCTACGCTTGCTCAACAGTGAAAAATGATTGGAAGAAGCAGTCTTCACCTGTCACAAATGCGTCAAAAGAGCTTCATCCAAAGGCACGATTTCACAGGGCTCCTGCAAAGATCGCTTTGTTTCCGCACTTTCTCAGGCATGTTGGAAATGCCAAGGGTAAAGTATTTGAAGGAGTTGAGGTCATTTTTCGGGATCTGTGACCGACAAGATCCCTTTTGTAGAGTGATTAACGTTGGGCGATGCCTCAGGGGCAAGAAGCCTCAGTGCCCTTAGTTATTCCTGCCGTCGTCTTTCCACCTATCTGCCCGTTGCATATGAGGAGATAATTAGTAGTCAATTGATTAGAGAGCAATTTCAACATTTTTTCAATATACTCAATATAAAGCAACAAAGCAGACGGCTGAAATGACTAAAACCACGACAGTTCACAGAGCGCTGTTTGTATTTTAATCAGAACTAGCCTTAAGTTCAGTTTGTAACTTGTTAACACTAAAACTCTTTAGAGTTAGAAGAGTTCCCTAACTTGAAAAGCCCAGCCGGCTGCTCTCCTGGGAGCACTGGTCAACCTTGGCCATTTCACCTGCGGAAAAGAACCCGCCACGCCCCACCAGGGAGGCCAGGGAAGCTGGTCCCGGTGCCCGGACCTCCTCGGCTCTCCGCTTCCCAACCCGGGAGACAACGCGGTGCCGCGCCCAGAGGGCAGGTCGGGCCTCCCGGGCTGGGGCAGGGGCGGCGGGCGCGACGGCGGGGCCCGCATTCCCGAGCAGGCAGGAGCTCGGCAGGAGAGCGCACCCGCACCTTTGCGCCCAAGGCACCGCGATCCCCGCTCATCCTGGCCGCACCCCTGCGCTGCCTTCTTCCGTCCCGACCCAGGCGCCGCGGGTTCTGCAGACCCCGCCAGCCAAGGGAAGCCGCGACGGACCCCGAGGCTGAGCGGGAAGGGCAGGCGAGGGCGGGAGACAGAGCCCGGGGAGAACCGCTGGGGCGATGCGGCGGGTCCCCTACTGGGTCCTCCCAGGGACGGCGGCCGGAGAGCGAGCCCGGGGTCCGGGTCCGAGGCAGGCGTTGCGTAGGAAGCCCCGAGACCCGCTGAGTCCGAGGCTGGGGTCCGCCCGGGCAGGCAGCGCGGACTTCCGAGGGTCGCGCACAACAGGACACGCCCTCATCCCGGGGGACTGCACTGCGGCCCCAGGCACCGCCTCCCGTTCCCGCCCCCGCGCCCCGCAAGTAAGTCACCTCACGCGGGGGGCCGGGTCCCAGTGCAGCTCCAGCCGAACCCGGGACGCACGCGAGGGTTGGCGCGGCGAGGCCTGCGGCCGGCCGGGTAGCTGCGCTCTGGGTCCCGCTGGTCCTCTCCTGGGCTGCGCACCCTCCCGACCCGCGTCCGGACCCTCCGCGAGCCTCCGCCCTCTCTTCCCGGCGTGGGAACATGCGGCTGTCTAAGCCCGGCGCCCAGCTGCCCGCGCTCCTCCTGCTGGCGCTGGCTTTGTCCCCGCACGGAGCTCACGGGGGCCCGCGGGGGCGCAGGGGAACGCGCGTCGCGCATGAGGAGCCCAAACCGTTGCTTTTCCTCTCCGCGGCCGGAGCCGGCCGCACTCCCAGCGGCTTCCAGAGCGCAGGTATGAGGTCCAAGTCCCGCCCCATCCTTTGCCCTGCGCCTGGGGCTTCCTGGATTCCCGTGGGAGCCGGTCGAGGCACTGGTTTTGGGAAGCCTGAAACTAGTACAGGAGAGAACAGAGCGTCTCTGCAGATTCCCAGCTCCCTGAAAGACGTCATAAGCGTATTAGATTTACCAAGGTTGAGACAAGAAATCAGACTGGCGACGGGACCAGCTTTTTGTGTCCCTTCTCAGGTGTGGGAGGCCTTTTTGGAAATAAACTGGTAGAGCCGCCCGAAGACATGGGTTTCGGTTCCACCGGGCGAGGGCAGTGGACAGGTTAGGTCCCTGTCAACGCCTCATTTCTGGGTCTTCCGGGGTTTTGAGAATTAACTAAGATTGCTGCCCGCAGACACCTGACCGTGCCAGGAATGCCCCGTTCTTCTCCCCTTCACGCTGGCCGCAGGGCGTGGCTGAGGACGCGCCAATTTCAGCAGGCGGCGGCTTCTGTTACAGGGACCGTTCCCAGATGATTTTGGAAGCGCCAAGACGCAGGCGGCTGCTCCCAAGTCAACTTTGGACATTTGGCTTCCTGCTACTTAGATGCCCGAGGGGAGTGGAAGGAATGAGGGAGGAAGAAGTCGCCGCTCTAGCGGGTCATGAGACACCCACAGGCAGAGAAGTCCCGTGAATGAGGGAAAAACGGAAAAGTCCCTGGAAAAGGGGGTCCGAGGGGGCGGCCGGGCACTTGGGGAGGCGCTGGAGGGAGGAGGGCAGGATGCACAGGGAAGGAAGGTGGGGACAGAAGCGAGAAGCTCCTCACACGTGTCTGTTCGCACCCAGCAAGAGCAGAGGAAGGTGGAGCTGCCGGCAAGGCTGGGACAGAAGGGCCCCTCTGCAGGGGCACTTGGTGGCCTGCACTGGGCTTGGGGAGAGGAGATGACCCAGGGTGGCCTGGGGATGCCCCGCAGCTAGCGGCTGGCCGTGGGACCATAGCTCCCGACCCCTTCCCCTCAGGCTTCACGGCTAAAGAAGCAAACAAGGGTTTCTTAGTACCGTTTTTTTTTCACAATAGTTGTAATATAAATATATACTTATTCACTCCACAAACTTTCTTGAAGTTCCTATCTGTCACCACTCAGAGGGCGGAGGCCACCCAGAAGAGCAGACGACAGTGTCTTTGCTCTCCCACACACCTGGGTGTGGAGGGAGGGGCTGGTACAGACTTGCACTGAGTGAGCAGGTGTCCTGCCCTGGGGAGGGGATGGAGAAGGCGGGAGACTGAGGTGGCCTGCCCAGCCGGTGTGTGGACGACCTGGGCAGAGCCTCTCCGTCCAGCAGGCCACTGGGGAGCCCTCAGGACGGGAGGGCACAGGGCCGGTGTCCGCAGCACAGCCATGCAGCTATGGTGCACATGGATCATGCGCTTTGACTTAAAATTATTCTAGCCTAAAATATTTATCTCAGAGAATAAAACATCAGTTTGGAATGTGAACGGTCTGGGAGAAAGGCTCTCAAAGCACAGAAGTAACAGGACACACATTCATTCAGACCTTCTGTTTCATTCAACAATCTTTTCTCTTTGATTCAAAGACAGTGAAGACTTACTGAAGCGAGTTACAGGGATAAAACAATATTTTGTTTATGTATTTATTTATTTTGAGATGGAGTCTTGCTCTTGTTGCCCAAACTGGAGTGCAATGGCGCAATCTTGGCTCACTGCAACCTCCGCCTCCCAGATTCAAGCCATTCTCCTGCCTCAGCCTCCTGAATAGCTGGGATTACAGGCCCGCCACCATACCCAAGCTAATTCTTTTTTTGTATTTTTAGTAGAAACGGGGTTTCACCACGTTGGTCAGGCTGGTCTTGAACTCCTGACCTCAGGTGATCTTGCCTCGGCCTCCCAAAATGCTGGAATTACAGGCATGAGCCACTGCACCTGGCCAACAATATTTTATTAAAAGCTAAAAGTGGCAACCATCTGAAATTTTAAAAAACAATATGGTCAGACAGAAAGTGCCCTGTGGGCACCTTGAAAGTCATTGCTTTCTGTGAATGTAGTCTTACCTTTTGATGCTTGTACTATATTCCCAAGGGAAGAAAAGGGTGGCCCATGACATCCATATCTGAGTCTGTGAATGCAATACTTGGATCGGGGACAAACAAGGGCTTGAGAATACGGAGGACACGGTCCTCTCTGGATGGTCTCATGGGGCACACTCAGCAGGCAGCAGGGGTTACGTTCATTCAGGAGGAGAATATCTCCCAGGTCCTGGAGGGACGTCCGAAGCACTACGTCTTGTGATTTCTAATAGATTTAAAAACAAAGTAGGGCAGGGGTTGTACCCTGAACTTTAAGTCAAAAGAATAAAAATTAATTACTACATTAAAGAACTACTCATGGCCGGGCGCGGTGGCTCACGCCTATAATCCCAGCACTTTGGGAGGCCGAGGCGGGTGGATCACGAGGTCAAGAGATCGAGACCATCCTGGTCAACATGGTGAAGCCCCGTCTCTACTAAAAATACAAAAATTAGCTGGGCATGGTGGCGCGCACCTGTAATCCCAGCTACTCGGGAAGCTGAGGCAGAAGAATTGCTTGAACCCAGAAGGCAGAGGTTGTGGTGAGCCAAGATCGTGCCATTGCACTCCAGTCTGGGTAACAAGAGTGAAACTCCGTCTCAAAAAAAAAAAAATTACTCATTACTACTGCATTAATTGATGAAGTGTTACAATAGCCACACCTAAGAAATTCTTTATAGATATAGCAAAAATAAAAGATACTTCAGAAGAAAGAAAGGAAATCTAACACATCGGCTAGGTTATGTGGGCAATGATCGATAAACTTGCTTATCTCATATGCTGATGAATTAAATTTTGGTTCAGTTGTGTTACTTTTGAGAGCTTTATCCAGCCAATCTTTTAAAGCCATATATATGCCATTCTTAGGAAAAACATTTCTTATGAGTGCTAAATCTGTTTTATTATCTGATTCAGTATTTTACATTCCTTTGGTAAAATTTTTAACATATGATAATCAGATAATAACTGCACATTTCAAAAACATTCACAGTAAGGTATTTTGAAATATATTGGAAAACCCTTGCTGCATAAAGAATTCATTGCCAGCCGAGCACACCTGTAATCCCAGCACTTTGGAAGGCTGAGGCGAGCGGATCACGAGGTCAAGAGATGGAGACCATCCTGGTCAACATGATGAAACCCTGTCTCTACTAAAAAATACAAAAATTAGCTGGGTGTGGTGGTGTGCGCCTGTAGTCCCAGCTACTGGGGAGGCTGAGGCAGGAGAATTGCTTGAACCCGGGAGGTGGAGATTGTGGTGAGCCGAGACTGCGCCACTGCACTCCAGCCTGGCAACAGAGCAAGACTATCTAAAAAAAAAAAAAAAAAAGAAGAATTCCATTGCCTCATCTAGGAAACCACATACTGTATTTAGAAAAAGTTAGTTTAAAACTGTTACGGAAGATTACAAAGAGAGATATAAACTTTCTTGTAGCCACTTTTTGCATTACATGACTAGATCACCCTTCCATGCGGGATCTACCACCATCCATCTTTTAAAATGTATCTGGGATTTGTTTTAATCAGAGGCAGTAAGACACAGACACGTGTAAATGACCGTCAGGAAGGAAGACGTTTGTCTTAACGGGTCCCTGAAGACAGGAGCACAGCTCAGCACACAGGGCCACAGGGAGAAGCACCAGGGCAGGTCAGGAGGAAGGAAGGACGGGGAAAATGTGGGTAAGAGGTCGTGCTGTGATTTCCCCAGGAAAGCCAAGGCATGTCCGGCGGGCTTAGGACTGGCAGGTTTGAATGATTTCAATGGCCCCTGGCACTAAGGCCTGCCTCTAGTTGTCAGGTACCTGACCCTGGAGGGATGAGGGCAGAGGAACGTTGGCCTAGAGTCTTGAGAGCCCAGTAGAGGGGTGGTAAAGGTGTGCGCTCTGCATTGGTGCTTTGTAAATGAAAAGCGAGCTCACATCCTTTCTTTACCTTGTCCTTTAAATTTGTGTATTCATTATCCGTTGAATAGCTCAGCCACCGAATCTCAATCTTGATCCTTTCCTAGCTAAGCCTGTGTTTTGTCTCTGTGAGTTTACTCTCTCTAGGAATGGCTACCCTGGGAGGGGCAGTCTCTGCAGAGTCAACAAGGCCCCACAATGTCAAAGCATCAGAAATACAGAAAATAAAAATGCATGCTTAATACCGTTCACAGGGCAAAGTCCGATATCCTCTGCCAGCTTCTCCTGTGTTCCAGACCCCCATCATCTCTTCCTGCCCGTGACCTTGCCTGGACTCCAGCTGACTCCAGTGGGCATCTGTCTGCCTTTACCTTACTTGGTCTGCGGGACACTTTGCTGCAATTGACCCATCTCTTCCTCTTTCAAGGATTCCTGGTTCCACAGTTACTCTTGCTTTGCCCTCTTCTTCTGTAGCCATTCCTTCTTTCTCCAAGCACCTCTTCTTGAACCTTTAAGGGTTTGTGCACCCCAAGGTTCCATGTTTATCAATGGATTTTTCCCAAAATCCATGGAAGATTCCAAAAGGTATCTTCTTCCTTTTTCTTTACCGTGTCCTTCAAACTCACACATTCATTAGCTGCTGAATCTCAGCTACAGAATCTCAGACTTGACCGTTTCCTGCCTAACCTGTGCTCTGCCTTCAGACATGCTCTCTGTCCTTTATTTCTGGACACAGTAAAGGCAAGTTTTGTTTGCTGGAGATCGTGCTTCCGGGGTGGTTCTTTTACTGCGGGATTATCAGTCTCTGGAGTTTCCAGTTGCTTAGTTTTCTGATAAGACTTACTATTGTCTAATCCGAGAACATCATCAGGGCTGGATCCTGTGTTTCCTGCGAGAACGAATCTACTGTCATTTGGTTGTCATTTTTCTGTTGCTGTTGATTTGAGACGAAGTCTCGCTCTGTTGCCCGGACTGGAGTGCAGTGGCGCGATCTCAGCTCACCACAACCTCTGCCTCCCGAATTCAGGCAATTCTCCTGCTTCGGCCTCCCGAGTAGTTGGGACTGTAGGCACATGCCACCATACCCGCTAACTTTTTTTTTGTGTGTGTGTTTTTAGTAGAGACGGGGTTTCACTATGTTGGCCAGGCTGATCTCAAACTCCTGACCTTGTAAATCGCCCACCTCGGCCTTCCAAGGATTACAGGTGTGAGCCACTGTGCCTGGCCGACATTCTTAATAATTGATTACACATAAAACCCTTAACGTGATGTGAAATGCGGTACATCTATTTTTGAAATGTGTCAGCATCTTTATAGGAATCTCGTTTATCTTTTTAAGTGTCTGTGGAAATGATTATTTTAAATCTGGAAGGAGGATTAGCTAGATGAAACCAGAAACTGAATAAATCATTTTCATGAGCTCAGTCTTCAGATGAAATTGCTAAAATTTAAATTAAACATGAATTGTCCTGTGGTTAAAAAAAGAAGAAAATCTACTTTATAGCATGATTTTCTACTTTTTCAAGTTTTCTGGACTCATTTAATATTCTGTCCTTTGGTGAATATGCAATCTAATGTTAGAATTGTATCATAATATTGTATAATATAGGACTTCAAAAGGATTTACAGATTATTTGATTTGTCTACTTGAATTTATAAAAGTAACCCAAGGCATCTTTGGAGGTTTGGCTGGACACAGGATTTTACTTTGGCTGAGAAGGCAAAGCATGACTGTTCAGTCTTAAGAGAGGACACGAGACATGGTTGGGTGCAGCATATGACTGTGTGTTTTAAGTCAGATCATTTAAAATAAATTTTAGGTTGTTCTTGTAATAAAATCAGTGAAATGTTACAGATGCTGCACCTTCCTTTTTTTTTTTTTTAAGAGATGGAGTCTCACTCTCTCACCCATGCTGGAGGGCAGTGGCATGATCATAGCTCACTACAATTTCTAACTACTGGGCTCAAGGGATCCTCCTGCCTCAGCCTCCCAAGTAGCTTGGACTACAGTCATGCACCACCGTGCTCAGCTCATTTTAAAATTTTTTGTAGAGATAGAATCTCACTATATTGTGCAGGCTGGTCTCGAACTTCTGACTTCAAGTGATTTTTGCACCTTGGTCTCCCAAAGTGCTGGGATAACATTGTGTCCAGCCCCGCAAATATATTCTATTAAGCACTGTAGATCATTTTTAGAAATAATTTAAACATCAGATGTATGAAAATCAAGTCGCTTGCTTACACCGCACTACATACACATTTTTCCTTGCTCTGTCAGCTTCGAGGGGCGAAAAGCAGTGACACTCTAGTCACCAGGAGTGTACGACGCGTCCTGATCTTGGTTTCTAATGCCATTCTCCAATAAAAGGAACCAGGGTTCATGGGAGAAATCCCTCAAATGAAGACTAGGACGGAGAACAATAAGAAATAAGCTGAGAATATCTGGTAATGCCGCAAAGTTTAAAAAAAGTGATAAAGAAATACAAAGCAATAAAAATAACAACAAAAACCTACCAGTGACAGAGTCAAAGGAACGCAGGAGCCAGCTGAAACATTTTGTAATGGCCAGAACCAGAACCATCTGGGATACAAGACAAAGAAAGTAGTATTAGATTATAACACAAGAACAGAAAATGAAACACTGCATGTTCTCACTCATAGGCGGGTGTTGAACAGTGAGAACACACGGACACAGGGAAGGGAGTACCACACACTGGGGTATATTGGGGGGAATAGGGGAGGGACAGCAGGGGGTGGGGAGTTGGGGAGAGATAGCATGGGGAGAAATGCCAAATGTGGGTGAAGGGGAGGAAGGCAGCAAAACACACTGCCACGTGTGTACCTATGCAACTATCTTGCGTGTTCTTCACATGTACCCCGAAACCTAGAATGCAATAAAAAAAGATCATAACACAAAGTATAAATTAAATATTCATCAATCATTGTTTGTGTAAGTAAATGATTGACTAAATAAATAACTGGAGGGGAAGAGACAAGCCTCTCATGCAGAAGAATTCTAAATAAGGCATGTAGATACTATGTACTCAATGAAGGGACATACAACTCCCCAGTCCTCAAGTGTGGGCTCAGCATAGGGACCTCCTTCTGTGAGGTACAGTGACAGGGAGGGGAAGGGGGAGCGGTGTGGGTGGGGAAGGAGGGGCTTTGCAGTAAGAAACCTGACACACAGCCTCAGCCAGGAAGGCGAGGTCCACATCAGGAAAGATAAATCACGCTGAAAGTGTGTGCCCTTCACAGCATGTGCTGAAAAGGGCATTTTTCCCTTGGTGGTCTTCCTCCCTAAAACCCACAAGAATTTAATTACAAGAAAAACAGCAAGCAAATCTCAGATGAGGGACATTCTACAAAATACCTGACCAGGACTCCTCCAAATGGTCAAAGTTACCGAAACGGGGACATTTTGAGAGACTGTCACAGCCAAGAGGCGTCTAAGGAAACATAATGACTCAGTGTAATGTGGCATTCCGGGACAAAAAAAGGACATTAAGGAAAAGTGAAGGAAATCTGAAGGGAGTATGGACTTCAGTGAGTCAGGATGTGTCACTAATTGCAAGAAATGTGCCACACTAATGTAATGTTAATAGTAAGAGACACCAGAGCCGGGCATATGGGAATGCTCTGTATTATGTCATTTTTCTGTGCATCTAAAAGTGCTCAATAATAAAACACTTATTTAAAAATTTTTTGTATCACTCTTGAAGGTGGTTGACATCTTCCAAAACATTGAGTTTTGATTTTAGTATGTAAATACTGTCCTTTAAAGGTATTTGTCATGGAAAGAATAATTGTATAAATAAAAATTTAATTTTCTAAAGCTACATAGAAAAATCAGAAAAAACCTAAATAACATGACTACAGGACTTTAAATAACCTGGAGTGAGTAATGTTTTAAAAATATTTCTGTTTGGGGAAAGTGGATCATACCTGAAATTTCAACTCTTTGGGAGGCTGAGGCAGGAGGATTTCTTGAGGCCAGTAGTTCGACACCTGCTTACACCTGAAATCTCAGCAATTTGGGAGGTTAAAGGCAGGAGGAATCTCTCAAGGTTAGGAGTTTGAGACCAGCTTGGGCAACAAAGTAAGATCTCTTCTCTACAAAAAGTTAAAAAAGAAAAAAGAATTAGCCAAGCATGGTGGCGTGCCTGTAGTCCCCGCTACCTGGGAGGCTGAGGCAGGAGGATTGCTTAAACCCAGCAGTTTGAAGCTGCAGTGAGCTGTGATTGTACCACCGCACCTCCAGCTATGGTGATAGCCCAAACAAATATTTTCTATTTTTGGAAGTTTTTAAGTCAGGATTTTTTTTTGTTGGTGCGTCTTTGCAACTTGTACTGGCTAAATTAACTAGCTGATTTCTTTCACAGGAGACTGTAATAAAACCTCACATTACAGAATATATTTATTTATATAAAAATTATGCCCCATTGAAAGTTTGTAGATAAGTCATGTTTTTGATGTCTTGGTTAAATCATTAAAAATAATTTTGAGCAAATTATTGTGAAAATAATTAACTTTTATAATGCAAATAATTCCAATTTATTTGTTTAGTGAATTCAGATTTTGCACATTAGGAGTTTGTGTTCCCCTTCCCCCAAAATATGTTGAGGATCTAGTCCCCTAGTGCCCTGAGTGTGGCCTTACTGGGAAATAGGGTCACTGCAGGTATAATGAGTTAAGATGAGGTTCGTTACACTGGAGGAAAATTGGCCCTTTTTCAGTATGACTGGTGTCTTTTTTGTGTGTGTGTGTGACAGAGTCTTGCTCTGTTGCCAGGCACCAGGCTGGAGTGCAGTGGCACCATCTCGGTTCACTGCAACCTCCACCTCCCAGGTTTAAGCAATTCTCCTGCCTCAGCCTCCCGAGTAGCTAGGACTACAGGCACGCGCCAGGACGCCCAGCTAATTTTTGTGTTTTTTAGTAAAGAAGGGGTTTCACCATGTTGGCCAGGATGGTCTCGATCTCTTGACCTTGTAATCCACGCACCTCGGCCTCCCAAAGTGCTGGGATCGCAGGTGTGAGCCACCACGCTGGGCCCACTGGTATGTTAAAAAGATGATGGCCATGGGAAGATAAAGACACAGGAGAACTCCATGAGACAATGAAGGCAGAGATTGGAGTGAAGCATCCACCATTCAAACAATGCCAAGGATTGCTGGGAGCCTCCAGAAGCTGGAACAGGCAGGATCGTTCCCTCGAGACCTCAGAGAAGGCATGGCCCTGCCCACGTCTTGGTTTCAGACTTCTTGCCTCCAGCACTGGGAGACAGTCTGTTGATACCAGCTATCGCATTTGTGGAACTTTGTTAGGCGGCCCTAGAAAACAAATACACAATATATGGCCCTTTCTGAAGGCAGAATCCATCTGTCCTTACTCCGAACGGGAAGTATGAGAAAGTTCTAGCAGCTACTCAGCTCTCTCTCCACCTCAGAAGTGTCACGCAAAAGTATACCAATGGGAGTATACCCAACATACTGTGTTCCAGTGAAATACAAGTCTGACTCTGTCAGTCTAGGCTTGCTCCACATTTCTACCATGCTCCCAGAGGATGCTGCCACTGCTGGTCTGTAGAACACAGCAAAAATTGAGAAGATCATAAGCAACATTTGAGTTTACTTTTTCATCCTCTGAGTAATTTGCAGCCTAAATGGCATTTAGGTCTCATTAACCGGCTAATGTGTGTGTGTAAAAAAGAGAGTTACACACATACATCCCTCTATTTAAATATCTAAAACTGTAATAGAAGAAGCATGATATAAAAACATGTATTTACAAATATTTATACATTTCCAAGTATATACTGGTACAGATGTTATATAACTACATAAGGAAAGAAGAAGGCACACATTTTTGACAGTTTATTTTTAAATGTTTTAAATTTAGTATTTTTACGTATTTATTTATTTCTGAGGCGGCTTACTCTGTCACCCAAGCTGGAGTGCAGTGCTGCAATCTCAGCTCACTGCAACCACTGTGTCCCAGGTTCAACTGATTCTCCTGCCTCAGCCTCTCGAGTAGCTGGGATTGCAGGTGCACGCCACCATGCCTGACTGATTTTTGTATTTTAAGTTTCACCATGTTGGCCAGGCTGGTGTCTAACTCCTGACCTCAAGTGATGCACCTGCCTCAGCCTCTCAAAGTGCTGAGATTACAGGTGTGAGCCACTGCGCCCGGCCAATTTACTATTTAAAAGAAAACATTTCTTTACTATATTTAAAAGTCAACTTTAATATATTTAAAAGGTCATACTGGAGTCGGCCATTTTCAATATGACTGGAGTTAATAGGATGACAACCGTGGGAAGATACAGAGACGTAAGAAAACTGCATGTGAGATGAAGCCAGAGATTGGAGTAGCTTTTTCTACTACTATATATTTAATATAGTAAAGGTTTTTCTGCTATATATTTTAAAACTTTGAATTTTTTGTGATATTGAAATTAAATTTAAATTTTTCTCCAAACACAGTTCTTATCAGTAATTCTCTCAGTACTGCTGTAATAAAGGTAATTGTTCTTATTTTTGAAATGGGAACTTGTTATACATTGATTAGATTGATTAGGATTGATTAGTAATGAGATTAATAGTGCCATGTCTTTAAAACAAGTAACTCAAAGTGCTGCACAGCAAGCCTTTTAAGTACCTAATGTAATGCTAGATTGAAATGTAAAATAATTTCCCGTAGTAATTGAGGATCAATTAGCGAGGCTTGCCCACAGTAAATCATATCAGAACAAATTACCTTTATGATAAGATAGTCAAATTATATGCAGGTAGAAGCAAACAATAAACATTTTCAACTATTTTATTTTCTGGTTTTACTGCTTTATAGTGTTTTCATTATTTCACGTGATCATGGCTGTTTTTTTAACTGCATTTTAGGTTTTGGGGTACATGTGAAGAACATGCAAGATGGTTGCATAGGTACACACATGACAGCGTGACTTGCTGCCTTCCTCCCCTTCACCTATATCTGGCATTTCTCCTCATGTTATCTCTCCCCAACTCCCCACCCCCCGCTGTCCCTCCCCTATTCCCCCCAACAGACCCCAGTGTGTGGTGCTCCCTTCCTTGTGTCCATGTGTTCTCATTGTTCAACACCCGCCTATGAGTGAGAACACGTGGTGTTTCATTTTCTGTCCCTGTGTCAGTTTGCTGAGAATGATGGTTTCCAGGTTCATCCGTGTCCCTACAAAGGACACAAACTCATCAATTTTGATGACTGCATAGTATTCCATGGTGTATATGTGGATCATGGATCTTTTTTAAACAAGAATATAGCAATGAGAGATAAACGTGCCAACATATATATGCACATACATATGCAAATCTATTTATTTAAAAGACTTTGTAAACTTACAGTTGATGAGGGTGGCAGGTGGCAATTGTTTTAGTAAATAAAAACTAGAAATTTTTAGAATTGGATGAATGAGGCAGTCATTCATTCACGTTGTTCCAAGATAACAATCACCCATTACCTAGAGATCTTTTCGTTCTTAACCCTTTCAAATAGTGTAATTCTTTATATAATTGTAGTTATACACCACAGGAATGAAGTGTACATTTTATTTGATTGTTTATTTTGTTTTTTAATTGGCAAATAATAATGGGGTACAGTGATGTTTTGATATATATAATGCACAGTGATCTGACCAGGACCATTAGCATATCCATCTCAAACAATTATCATTTCTCTGTCTTGGGAACGTTCAATATCCTCTGTCTAACTTGAAACTGTATAGTATATTATTGTTTTCTACAGTCATTCTACAGTGCTACAGAACACTAGCACTTCTTTCTCCTATCTAGCTGTTATTTGAAGCTTACATTTTATTTTATTTTTTAATTTTTCTTTTGAGACAGAGTCTCACTCTTGTTGCCCAGACTGGAGTGTGATCTCGGCTCACTGCAACCTCCACCTCCTGCGTTCAAACGATTCTCCTGCCTCAGCCTCCTGAGTGGCTGGGATTACAGGTGTGCACCACCATGCCCAGCTAAGTTTTTTTGTGTTTTTAGTAGAGATGGGGTTTTGCCATGCTTCCAGGCTGGTCTTGAACTCCTGACCTCGTGATCCACCTGCCTCGGCCTCCCGAAGTTCTGGGATTACAGGCATGAGTCACCGCCCGGCCTGAAGCTTTCATTTTAGAATTGTGCCCTCCAATGCTGCAGCCACGAGCTACGAGACTGTTGAACACTCAACTCAATACGCGGCTGGTCCAAACTGAGATTTTCTGTATGTGCAAAATATACTCTGGATTTTGAAAACTTAGTGCAAAGAAAGTAAAATATCACATTAGTAATTAATAGTGATAACTTTGAAATGATAATAGGCTTTACTCGGTTATAATAAATTATTATTATTTTCAGTTTTAATTTTAGAGATGAGGTCTCACTGTGTTTCCCAGGCTGGTCTCAAACTCTTGGGCTCAAGCAGTCCTTCAATCTCATCCTCCCAAAGTGCTGGGATTACAGGTGTGGGCCACTGTGCCTAGCCAGATTATTACATTAATTCACTTGTTTCTTTTTACTTTTTAAATGTGGCTACTAAACATATAGAATTACATGTGTGGCTCCCATTTATCTCATTGTAGATTCTGCTCTCTTAGAGCATTTTCCATCACAGAGAAATCAACTAGTTGCATTGTTTTGGGGGAGTTTTCTTTTTATTTATTTATTTTGTTTTTTAAGATGGAGTCTTGCTCTGTCGCCCAAGCTGGAGTACAGTGGTTCAATCTCTGTTCACTGCAACCTCCACCTCCTGGGTTGAAGCTATTGTCCTGCCTCAGCCTTCCAAGTAGCTGGGATTACAGGCACATCCCAGCACGCCTGGCTGTTTTTCTTGTATCTTTAGTGGAGATGGGGTTTTGCCATGTTGGTCAGGCAGGTCTTGAACTCCTAACCTCAGGCGATTCACCCACCTTGGCCTCCGAAAGTGCTGGAATTACAGGTGTGAGCCACTGTGCCAGGCTTGGGGTAATTTTCTTACGTTGTTTATTTAATATTTTGTGGATCAAAACTATCAGGTGTATCTAGTCACTAAATGCAAATTGATTTTCAATCAACTAGTTTTTATTGAAAAATTAATACAGGTTTATGTTTTAAAAAGTTAAAAGTACTAAGAAGGGTGTGCATGGAAAAGTATCCCTTCTCTCCACCCCCAGAATTCTGCTCCCTGGCTCCTCCTACCATTTTAGTTTGTTTATAGGACCGCACTGCAGGGCAGGGATTGGCAAACTAGGAAGGGCCGCATAGTCTGTATTCTGGGCTTTGGGAGCCATACTGTCTCTGCAACACCTACTCAGTTCTGCCTTGTAGTGAAAAAGCAGCCACTGACGAGCCCTATGCAAATGGATGTGGGCGCGTTGCAGCTGAGCCTTCTTCACAAACACAGGTGCAGGCTGGCTCTGCCTCAGGAGCCGTCATTTGCTGGCCCCTGCATAGGCCAGTGCTGGTCAATCCAGTTACGGTCACGTGCCACAAAAGGACGTTTCTGTTGTCTGCGGACTGTGTATACCATGGTGGGCCTGTGAGATTATAATACTGTATTGTGTGTTCCTTTTCTATGTTTAGATATGTTTAGAGTCACATACTCACCATGGTGTTACAGCTGCCGAAGTATTCAGTGCAACAGGTTTTACAGCTTAGGAGCAACAGGCTGTACCTTCCAGCCTAGTGTTGGGAGGCTCTCCCACCGAGGTTTAGGTAAGTGCGCTCTATGATGCTCCCACAATGGAGGATTCACCTACCGATGCATTTCTCAGCACGTATTCCCATCATTCAACAGCCCATGACTGTACATCTCCGTAAACCTTTTTAACTTGTCTCTCTGCATCCATCCTTTCCCTCCATACTGTAACCCAAAGAGTACCTGAGACAGGTCTCAATCATTTAGAAAGTGTATTTTGTCTGGGTTAAGAATGCACCCGTGACACAGCCTCAGGAGGTCCTGCTGACCTGCACCCAAGGTAGTTGGGGTACAGCTTGCTTGCATTTTAGGGATACTTGAGACATCCATCAATATATGTAAGATGTACATTGGTTGGGTTCAGTAAAGCAGGACAAGTAGAAGGGGGATGGGGTAGGGGAAACGGGTTTGAGGGGGAAAGAGGGTGTGCAGGGAGATGAGTGGCGGTTCCAGGTCGTAAGTAGATAAGAGACAAAAGTCTGTATTCGTTTGAGTCCTTGATCAGCCTCCCACTGAATACTTAATTTAGTGTGCGTTAGTGAACCTGCATTTTTACATAGTCAGTAGGGCAGGGGAAGCAATCAGATATACATTGGTCTCAGGTGGGCCTCAGAGGGATGACTGTCTTCTGTCTGTCCTCCATCCACAAAGAATTTCCTTGTGGGCAAATGAGGAGGGAAGTATGTAGCTTTTCATCTTTGTAGGTAAGTTATGTAGGAATAAAATGGGAGGCAGGTTTGCCCGACACAGTTCCCAGCCTGACTTTTCCCTTGGTTTAGTGATTTTGGGGTCCTGAGATTTATTTTCCTTTCACAATACTTAGGCATAATTGTTTTTTATAATTAAAAATACTTTATGTTGGGCTCAGTGGCTCATGCCTATAATCCCAACACTTTGGGAGGCTGAGGTGGGAGGATCACTTGAGCGCAGGAGGTAGAGGCTGCAGTGAGCTGTCATCGCACCACTGCACTCCAGCCTGGGCCGCAGAGCAAGATTCTGTCTCAAAAAAGCAAAGTTTATTTATTAAAAATACTTTGAATGGGATATAATTTCATTTATTTGTAATGTGTATCTTTAGAGTGTGCAGCATAATGTTTTGACATATGTATAGAGTGCAGTGGTTACTGTGGTCCAGCAAATCATATCCATCCTCTCACAGGTGCCCTTTTTTTGGTGGTGAGAACCCCCGAACTCTGCTCTCTTAGCTGTTATCCTGCATACAATACATCATTATTCCCTGCAGTCCTCCTGCCACGCCTCAGACCTCTGGACTTCTCATCCTACCCATCTGCAGCTTTGGATCCTTTGGCCAGTTTTCTCCACTCCCTCGCGCCCACTAATGATCTTTTGAAAATGAAGCGTAACCACGCCATTCCTTTGCGTAAAGCCCTTTGATTCCTCGTCACCCACAGGATTAAGCACAAAGTTTGTGTCCGGCTTGACTCTAAAGCCCGTCTGCAGCCTCATCTCACCCTTCTCTTCTTCAGCTGCTCTGGACATTTCCTCCAACACTTGAACATGCTGCAGCCCTCCCCATTCCCATCTCTTCTTACCTGCTTATCTCTGGCTTCAGGTGTCCACTTAAACACCACTTCTCTGTTTCAGTTAAATCCATCTGCTGTGTGTTCCTGTGTTCCTATATGATGTTTGTGCTTTGAAGTTAAATTTTTTAAAAAAAATTTTTATTGCATTTTAGGTTTTGGGGTACATGTGCAGAACATGCAAGATAGTTGCATAGGTACACACGTGGCAGTGTGTTTTGCTGCCTTCTGCCCCCTCACCCATATTTGGCATTTCTCCCCATGCCATCCCTCCCCCACTCCCCCCCCCCGCTGTCCCTCCCCTATTTCCCCCAATAGACCTCAGTGTGTGGTG
>CM052663.1:1234026-1248429 GCA_028533165.1 Leontopithecus rosalia
TTTATTGCATTTTAGGTTTTGGGGTACATGTGCAGAACATGCAAGATAGTTGCATAGGTACACACGTGGCAGTGTGTTTTGCTGCCTTCTGCCCCCTCACCCATATTTGGCATTTCTCCCCATGCCATCCCTCCCCCACTCCCCCCCCCCGCTGTCCCTCCCCTATTTCCCCCAATAGACCTCAGTGTGTGGTGCTCCCCTCCCTGTGTCCATGTGTTCCGAAGTTAAAATTTAAGTGAATTAAAATTGTGGTTTTCCTGGTGGGCTGTACGGAGCGCCAGAAGGTGCTGATGTTTCCCTGTGAGCGGTAGCAACCCTCTCGGCTTCCCATTCCTTGAACATGTGCCAGGTGCCCCTGCCAGCAAAGCCAGGTTGTGCAGGGGGACAAGACCGCGTCTCTTTCCTCAGGAAGCCATAATTTCAGTGGAGACAGACACGCACATGGCGCACCATCACGCGAACCAGAACATGGCATCTGCTTTGATAGAAGTTATCAAGTGTGTTAGCGGGTGGAGATGAGGAGGGCAATTTAATTAAAATTTGTCGTTTTCTACACACCCGAGTGTCGTCATTGTCACAGGGTCTAGAGATTACAATTATACTCTAAAAGGCTTTCGGAAATGGAATATTCAGTCTCTGAGCACGCCTTAGCCACAGCAGGCGCTTCTGCTGCACTCAGCTCATGCACTTTTCAGAAAGCACCAGTGTAGCTCCTGGCCCAGATATTGACACCACCGAAGCCAATTTGCTGTGTTGGATTTCTGACAAGTATAGGGGAGAAGACCTGTGTTTGGGCTGGAGTGTTACTGAAGAGAAGAGGACAGGTTTACGTGATGAGGGACTTCAGTTTTGCGACTGCTTTGTTTTTCCGGATTAGTTTTATTTGTTTGTGAAGTGCAGGTGTTCATTGTCAAATGGGAGGGGCACTCCGATCTCTCTGCATTCCTGCTGCACCCGCACAACCACGCCCCGAACTCAGTAAGGGTGCCCGGAACTGGGGAGCTCCCCGCACAGGGAAGGGCTCGGATGTCCCTCAGGAGCTCCCGGGATGTAAGGAACAGTTAGAATTCCTGCCTCTGCATTGCCCAAGCCTCAGTCACCACTGCCTTGTCCCAGCAAAGTCACAGTCGTCACCGTGGTGGCTGAGACTCTCCCATGAAGAGATGACAAATGTTTACTTCCTCATTATAATCTTAAATGTTGTAAGTTGAAAGGTGTGCCTACCATCAGACCTTGAGGCTCAACTATTTTATTGAAGGTTAGGTTTTCTCTTCCTTTGAAAGAGTTGCACATATTCCCTGTTGTTTGTCTAAATTGCATTTTCTGGATGGTATAGTTTTAGTAAGTACAAGGTGAAGTCTGAGATACAATTTTATTTTTAGATTTTATTGTGTATGAAGCGCAAAGCCTTCCAAGTGGGAGAGATTGTGATCTAAGTACATTTCAGTTTTTTCTGGTTACTGGGGAGAAAGACGATTATGGGGAGGAGAGGAGGGGATAGGAGGCCACTGTCAAGTCACGGTCACAAAAGGATGATGGCTTGGACCAGACTCGTGTTGAGGGAAGGAGAAAGAAGTGAGTGGGTCTGGGATAATTTGTCGGAGGTGGAATACATAAAACTAACTCATAGATTGGGTGTAGTGGTGAGGGAAAAAGGAAGTCAAGCATAACAACTTGAGCTGGGGCCTGATCACGAGTGACGCCACTTCAGTCAGTCTTCAGTGGACTGAGGAACACGGGGAGAAACAGGTCTGGGCCGAGGGAAAAGGAGATGTTCCACTGTGGCTGTGCACTTTTGAGAGGTCTGGCAGGTACCCTTTGTGCCGCAGGGCAAGCGGTGAGCTGTACTGGCGTTTTGGAGCCCAGGAAATGGTCGGGGCTGGAGACACCAGTTTGGGATCAGCTAAATAAACTGCCACGAATTCATGTGTTTAGTGCCTTATTAAGTATTTAGCATATTAAGGATATTTTAAATGGCAGAAACGCATTCAAGAAATTCTGAAGGTTTTTTTTTTTCTTTTCAGAGATATTCCCAAGAGATTCTAACTTAAAAGACAAATTCATAAAGCATTTCACAGGTAAGTACAAAATTTATCAGTGATTCTGTTCACTAAATAAAAAGTCTGTTTCAGATGATTACGTCAGGCACTAGGGCTGTGAAGGTAAATGTCTGTAAGGGACTCCGGGTCCAGCTGGGGAGATGGACGGATGGATGCTACTGAGTGGTGTTAACTGTCATGTTAACCAGCCCTTAATAAGTAATAGAAGTATGAACCATGTTTCAAGGATACACAGGAAGTGGATGATAATTTTTGGCCAAGAACTACCAAGAAAGACTTGTAGTAGACACAGGATGTAAGGTGGCCTTTACGGGATGAATAAGGCTTTCCTATGGTGAGAGGCCTTCTGTTCAGAGGAGTGCTTTTAGTACCATGAAGATGCAGGGCGTGGTTTAGGCAAGGACAGGCGTGCATAGACTGCAGGTGGGCTTAGGTGGGGTCATCTGTGGCCCTGGGCAAACATAGGGCTGGAAAGGTAGGTTGGCGTCATGTTGTAGATAATCTTAAATGGCATGCTGAAGAATTCAGACTCTGTTTACCAACCAGCCAGGGGGTAAGGAGGGAGGGGGCAATACAAACTTTTTAACAGGGAGGGACAGACTTTTATATGCTACATCTTTTAAAACATTTTCTATTTTTTATTTTTTTTAGATGGACTTTTGGTCTTGTTTCTGAGGCTGGAGTGCAATGGCGTGATTTTGGCTCACCGCAACCTCCGCCTCCCGGGTTGAAGTGATTCTCCTGCCTCAGCCTCCCAAGTAGCTGGGATTATAGGCATGTGCCATCATGCCTGGTTAATTATTTTGTGTTTTTAGTAGAGACGGGGTTTCACCATGTTGGCCAGGCTGGTCTTGAACTCCTGGCCTCAGGTGATCCATCCGCTTTGGCCTCCCAAAGTGCTGGGATTAAAAGTGTGAGCCACTGCGCCCGGCCAGAAATTTTTAATTTTTGAGACAGGCTCTGGCTCCGCTCCTCAGGCTGGAGTGCCGTGTGAGATCACAGCTCACTACAGCCTCGAACAAATAGACTCAAGGGATCCTCCCACCTAAGCCTCCCGAGTAGCTGGGACAGTAGTGCCGTCACACGCAGCTAATGTTTTATTTTTTGTGGAGATGGTCTCACTATGTTGCCCAGGTTGGTCTTGAACTCCTGGCTCAAGTGATCCTCCTGCCTCAGCCTCCCAAAGCACTGGGGTTACAGTTGTGAGCCACTGCACTGGGCCCACCTGCCATATCTTGAGCACACATGAAATACTGTCCCGTAGTGTTCTTCATATGGACTTTGTGAATCATTTGCACATCATCCTGTGCCCTAAGTTCTAGCAAATCACTGAAGTGTTTTGAACAGTACACCCCCGTATTTACTATTGCCATTGCCTCTCTGTTCCTGTCATCCCAGCTGCTTTTCCTTTCTTTTGCACCTCAAGCCTATAATATGGGAAAGACGTGGTTTTCCCACTTAGTCAAGTCCTAGGGCCATATCTGTTTGTTAACGGGAAGGATGGTCCTGAGGATCAAGTGGAGATGCACCTGCAGGGTGCAGGGATGTGTGAGGATCTTGAGCCTCTCGAGGCAGCTCTGAGTGACATAGCTGTGGACCTCATGAGAAGCAGACTCCAGAGGGAGGGAGAGATGAATATTTTGTCGTTGTTGCTTTTAGAGGTAGGATCTCACTCTGTCACCCAGGCTGGAGTGCAGTGATGTGATCCTAGCTCACTGTAGCCTCCAACTCCTGGGCTCAAGGGATCCTCCTGCCTCAGCCTCCAGAGTAACTGAACTGGGACTACAGGCATGTGCCGCCATGCCTGGCTAATTTTTTATTTTTATTTTTTGTAAGGACAGGGTCTTGCTATGGTGCCTAGGCTGTTCTTGAACTCCTGGGCTCAAGTGATTCTCCTGTCTTGGCCTCCCAAAGTGCTGGGGTTACAGATGTGAGCTACTGCATCCCATTCAAGATGAAAGTTTTGATGGGCCCTACCTTGGATTTAAAGGGAGAGACAAGGGACTTCTCAAGGCTCTGCCCATTTAAAAATTATCCTAGACACTAATAAGATGCAAATTACTATAAATAGAAAATGGAATAAATGTCTTGGCATGTAAACATTAATTGCTATTAAATAAAGTAGAAACCAAAGATATTTATTTTTTGTACTTCTCCGCCACTGGATTTGCTCTCTACACACGTTTTTTTTTCTGTCCAGAGCTTTTTCCTTCTAATTTTTCTAGACGGTTCTCCTAAATCTGAAGATTCCATTATGTGAGATGTTGAGAATGTGGAATGACTTTGAATTTTTTTCATAGACCAAAACTCTGCCTCCCACAGAGCCTGGGTGAAGCGAAGAGCTCTTAGGCATGTTCTTTTAAGGGCATGGAAGGATGTAAGGTGCTGTAATTTCACATCCACCCATGAAGGGCTAGGAAACTTGTTTGGAAAACATGCCTGGGTTTATAATAAGCATTCTTTTCTGTGCTCTAGGCCCAGTCACATTTTCACCAGAATGCAGCAAACATTTCCACCGGCTCTACTACACCACTAGGGAGTGCTCAACGCCAGCTTGTAAGTAACCTGGGTGCGGCTTTTTCTTTTTAATTATCCAGCAATAAATGCATATGATTTTAAGCTTCAGATGTCTGTGGGTGGGAAGCAGTAGACTAAACAGTGTATGAGATTCTGTTTATAACACTGACGGTACCTCAGGTTTGTGTGAACTGTTGCCGCTGTAAGGAATGAAACCACATTCTAATTGGGAATGTATTCAAATCTGATGATAGCCAGATTTCCTTAAACACCGAAGTGTTTGTTAGGATTTAAACGTCTTGTCATGATTCACATTCCTTGGCATAAATAAGGTGCTCTCTCATATAAATGAGCAAAATGAGATGACTGTGAACTCTAAGTAAAAACTTTCTCGTGAGTTATTTTAAAGTAGATATCTTCATTTATATAACGGTGCTGGATTTTTCTGAGTAATGACAGCATGTAAATGTTGCTGTAATTCTTTTGGATACTTAAGTTACTGAAGTGAATAGTAATTCTAAACATAGAATTAAGTGCTATCATTTAAAGTGCCCAGATTATGATTTTGTGTGGTAACTCAAGTTGGCTGTTTGTAAATTCCTTTCTAAGCCTCAACTTCCTTTTAAAGAACATGAATTCTAAGCATGTCGTTTCTTTTTAACTAGATTGCTCATCTTGAGGAATATTGAATTTTACTCAGCGGGTTAAGTTGGATTTGTTATAATTTTTTCAAAAACAGCTTGTGTTTAGGCCGGTGTGGTGGCTCATGACTGTTACCTCAGCACTTTGAGAGGCCGAGGCAGGCGGATTGCTTGAGCTCAGGTGTTTGAGACCAGCCTTAGCAACATGGTAAAACCCTCTATCTGCCCAAAATACAAAAATTAGCCAGTCTCACAATCCAGCTTCAAAATAAATATACACATAAATAGATTAAAATTCACAAATAAAATAAAAAATCAACCTGTATTTAATGGCTAAAGTTATAAATGGATTCCAGGCAGAATGACTAATGGTACCCCAGCATGGTGGAGAAAGCACAGGCTTTGGGCTAAAGCTTTTGATTGGTTATGGGGTAATTAATTAACATTCTCAGGCTCTTGTCTCATCTCTAAAGTGAACATTGGAATAGCACCTTCCTGATTGTGTTATTAAATGAATTGTCTTATTAAAAGAAAATCCATTTTCAGCACTTGATATAGTAGGCATTTATTAAATTGTAGCCATTATTATATGAATGAGTGTCAATAACAACATGATTTCCCCCACATTTCTAGTACTCTGTACATAATTTACCTTTAAATGTTTTTCCTAGATTACAAAAGATGTGCTAGATTGTTAACAAGATTAGCAGTGAGTCCGCTGTGCTCCCAGACCTAGCAAACCTACCCTGTGAGTATATATTTTTCTTGTCTTGTTTAATAGTTTAACTGTAGTTTTTAAACATTTTTTCTTTTTATGGTTGACACATAATGATTGTGCATATTTATGGGGTACAGTATGACATTTTGTTACTTGTATGCCTCAAACATTTATTACTTTTTTGTATTGTGAACATTCAAAACCTTATTTTCCAGCTTTATAAAAGAACACACAAATTATAGGTAGCCAGATTCACCCTACAGTGCTGCAGAGCCCCGGAACCCGATCCTCATGTCTGTCTGTAGTTTGTAGTCACCAAACAACCTCTCCCTAGCTGTGCCTCCCCACTTCTCTTTAGCTCCCTCTTCTTCTTTTTTTTTTTTTTTGAGACAGAATCTCGCTCTGTTGCCCAGGCTGGAGTGCAGTGGCACCACCTTGGCTTACTGCAAACTCTGCCTCCCAGGTTCAAGTGATTCTCATGCGTCAGCCTCCCCAGTAGCTAGGATTATGGCATGCACCATCACATCCAGCAAATTTTGTATTTTTAGTAGGGATGGTGTTTCACCCTATTGGCCAAGCTGGTCTCGAACTCCTGACCTTGAGTGATGTGCCCACCTTGGCCTCCCAAAGTGCTGGGATTACAAGTGTGAGCTGCCAGGCCTGGTCCTCTTTAGTTTTTAATACCCAACATTCTGCTCTCTACTTCCATGAGCTTAATATTTTTTAGCTCCCTCATATGAGTGAGCATATTTGTCTTTCTGGGCCTGACTCACTTCACTTAACCTAATGTCCTCCAGCTTCATCCATGCTGCCTTCAATGATAACATTGTATTCTTTTTTAGGGCTGAATAGTATTCCATTGTGTATGTACACATTTTCTTTATCCATTAATCTATTGATGGACATTTAGGTTGATTGCCTATCTTGGCTTTTGTGAATAGTACTGCAATAAACATGGGGGTGCAGGTATCCCTTTGATATACTGATTTCCTTTCCTTTGGATAATACCCAGTCATGGAATTTTGGGGTCATCTGGTAGTTCCATTTTTACTTTGGTTTTGAGAAACTTGCTTACTGTTGTTCATAATGGCTGTACTATTTTACATTCCCATCAACAGTGTGTAAGGGTTCCTTTTTCTCTGCATCTCACTAGCGTTTATTTTTTGTCATTTTGACAATAGCTATTCTAACTGGGACGAGATGATAGCTCATTGTGGTTATGATTTGCATTTCCCTAATGATTAGTGATGTTTTGATTTTTTTCTATATTTGTTAGACATTTGTATGTCTTTTGAGGAATGTCTCTTCAGATAACTTCGCCTTCTTTTAAATCAGATCATCTGGTTTTTGGTGTTTAATTGTTTGTTATTCTGGATATTAGTTCCTTGTCAGGTGAATGGTTTGCAAATCTTTTCTCACATTCTACATGTTGTGTCTTCACTCTGTGAATAGCCTAATTTTCTTTCTTTTTTTTTTTGAGATTGAGTCTCGCTGTTGTTACCCAGACTAGAGTGCAATGGCGCAATCTCGGCTCACCACAACCTCTGCCTCCTGGGTTCAAGCAATTCTCCTGCCTCAGCCTCCCGAGTAGCTGGGACTACAGGTGTGCACCACCGTGCCCAGCTAATTTTTGTATTTTTAGTAGAGACGGGGTTTCACCTTGTTGACCAGGATGGTCTCAATATCTTGACCTCATGATCCACCTGCCTTAGCCTCCCAAACTGCTGGGATTACAGGCATGAGCCACCGCACCTGGCCGTCTAATTTTCTTAAAAAAAATAATATCAGAAGCCAGGAAGCCTGTTTTTGCAATACCTAGTGAATTTAATCTGTGGATTTTCACTAAGTGTTAAAACTTGGTCTAAATGAAAAGACTGTTTTTTTTTTTTTTTTTTTTTTTTTTTTTTTTGAGATGGAGTTTTTTGCTTTTGTTGCCAAGGCTGGAGTGCAATGGTGCAATCTCTGCTCACTGCAACCTCTGTCTCCCAGCTTCAAGTGATTCTCCTGCCTCAGCCTCCCGAGTAGCTGAGATTACAGGCATGCGCTACCATGCCCAGCCAATTTTTATATTTTTAATAGAGATGGGGTTTTCCCATGTTGGTCAGGCTGGTCTCGAACTCCTGACCTCAGGTCATCCACCTGCCTTGGCCTCCCAAAGTGCTGGGATTACAGGTGTGAGCCACCATGCCCGGCCTAAGACTGTTTTAATGAATTAGTTTAAAATATCCTGAACAGTGATTGAATAAAGATAGTTTTTTGACACGCTTACCAGCCCTGAGTGATTTCCAAAAATCTTTCAGCATTTAGTGTTATTTTATGATTGTGCAGAAACATCATGGGGATAAACATTAGATGAACAAAATTACATGCAGGCCTACTTTTTAGCTTTCCAAAATATCTAATAAAGATGAAACCAGGTCTTAAAAGTTTGGTGCAGACTGTATGTAGGAAACAGAGAGAAGATGTTGTAATAATAAGAGAAAAAGCAAATGATAAAAAATAATGAACATTAATTATTTCTTGCTCTAGGCTATGACAGGAGTGAAATGGCAAGTCAGAATTTTCATTCTGGCTAATCTATCCTAGAAGCCCTTGGGCAATAAATTATTTGTACAATCCTAAATAAATAGATTGTAAATTGTAACATTTATTTTAAAAAGTAAAATCTATACAAAATACTGAAAGATACGTATTTCTTTGCAAACATTTATCTCATGAGTTCTTCCGTAGTGTAGTGCCAAGTCGACTTTTTTGGGGTCAGCATTTCAGTACCATGGACAAGTTCTTTTAAGGCGACTGGTTCCTCAGGTTGTGAAGATGGGAATGAAAGTCACAGAGGAGGCCGGGCGCGGTGGCTCACGCCTGTAATCCCAGCACTTTGGGAGGCTGAGACGGGTGGATCACGAGGTCAAGAGATCGAGACCATCCTGGTCAACAAGGTGAAACCCCGTCTCTACTAAAAGTACAAAAAATTAGCTGGGCATGGTGGCGTGCGCCTGTAGTCCCAGCTCCTTGGGAGGCCGAGGCAGGAGAATTGCCTGAACCCAGAAGGCAGAGGCTGCAGTGAGCCGAGATTGTGCCGTTGCACTCCAGTCTGGGTAACAAGAGCAAAACTCCGTCTCAAAAAAAAAAAAAAGTCGTAGAGGACTTTGTAGCCTAAGATTAAAAGATTAATCATGACTATCTTGAACTGGCCAGTACGACTCAATATATCCAAAAGAACTGCGTGGGGATTTACTTAAACCACCTCACAGTTTTGTTGTGATAACCACTGAGACAATCCTGATCTATTATTGTTGCTATACTTATAGTCTTATTTTAAAAGCTATTATTACACATTAATGATAATAATTAGAAGTTAGTTCTGCATATCTACAGTTGCTAAATTGAAAAAATATTCTTTTAGATTAAGATAATAAACTAGGTTATTTTAGTGGTAGGATACTTAAAATTAATTACTCTCAATCTACCTGTCTCAAAGCTTGCTTTCTTGTTTTTTCTCTCTTTCTCTTTCTTTATTCTCTCTCTTTCTTTGTTTTGCTTTCTTTCTTGCTTGCTTTCTTGCTTTCTTCTCTCTCTTACTTTCTTTTCTTCTTCTTCTTTTTGACAGGGTCTTACTCTGTAGCCCAGGCTGGAGTGGAGTAGCTTGTTTATAGCTTGGCGTAGCATCAACCTCCCAGGCTCAAGTGATCCTCCCGCCTCAGCCTCTCAAGTAGCTGGGACTCTTGCTACCATGCTCAGCTAATTTTTTTTTTAAATGGAGACAGCATCTTACTATGTTGTCTAGGCCTGTCTTGAGCTTTTGGGCTCGAGTGATCCTCCATTCTTGGCCACCTGAAGTGTTGGAATTACAGGCATAAGCCACGTGCCATTGTCAATGCTTTTGAATAATGCAAAACATGATTCAAGAAAGTTCACTTGGTTATCGAAATGACCTAAATCAAGATATGTTTATCTCTTTCTTTGTTTTTAATATATTTCAGTAAATGAGTAAATTTGCCTAAAGTCCCAAACAACACAATACCGGGAAAGTTTCCCCAAACAAGTACTGTATTATAATTTAAAATAATGTATACAAATTTACGTTCTCCTGGGCTAGATCATAGAAGACAGAGCTGATAACATGACTTTTAAAAATTATGGGTTGCAGAGACTTAGTGATTTTCTCTATAGGAATTATCTGTGATAGTATCAGTTTAGAATTACTTATTTAATAATATTTACAATCAATATTACAGATTAATAAATGTTAGGGATGGCCAGGAATGGTGGCTCACGCCTGTAATCCCAGAATTTTGGGAGGTTGAGGCAGGCAGATCACGAGGTCAAGAGTTTGAGACCATCCTGACCAACATGGTGAAACCTCGTTTATACTAAAATTACAAAAAATTGGCCGGGCATGGTGGTGCGCATCTGTAATCCCAGCTACCTAGGAGGCTGAGGCGGGAGAATTGCTTGAACCCAGGAGGTGGAGGTTGCAGTGAGCTGAGATCACGCCACTGCACTCCAGCCTGGGTGACAGGGTGAGACTCCATCTCAAAAAAAAAATAATAAATGAATATTAGGGATATTTAATGAATTGTTTAAAAGATGTCAAGTTCTTTTCTGTTTTGATATGTCTATATATCATAATCTTTAAGGGAAAAATGATTTTTTAAAGCCTCTAAAGGTACCGATCAACCTTCCGGCCGCTCTGCACAGACCTTAGTCTGTATTCTGAGGATTAGACTGTAAATTAGGAGTCCACAGATTCTTTAAGCAAAATGAAATAAAACTATTGAAACTGTATATATTTTTAAGTATTCTAAAAACCAGCTCATAAATGATATGGTTCTTCTTTTCCTCCTACAGGCGTCCCCTAACACTGTACATCTAATTTGAAGAAAAAGTGCCTCAAATCATGAAAAATTTAAAAAAAAGATGAAATTTCTAGTTTTATGGATATTAAGATAAGAAAAATAAGAGAATTCCCAGAAATAACTGGTTAGCTGTGTCCTGTCATAGGATATGGTCTTTCTTGCTTTATCTTTTGGTGTATACAGTAATTTATAATTTTATGAAACAGTTTGAATCTCATATTGAAAATTAGATGTTAAAAATTGTGTGATTCTATTTTATTTTTACTAGGTGTATTATTTTCTCTATATGGTTAACATTCTAATTAAACATTTTATTGTGTAAATTATCTCTGAGATTGCCAGTCAGAAATGATTTCTTTTGTATATGACTGTTAGTAATGTTTATGAGATCATCATGTACCAAGTTAAATTTGATAATTCTTATTTAATATTTAAATACATGTATTTAGAACTTGTTGTTTTTACTTGCATTAAATTGAAATGCGAATTTTATTCAAGTTGAAATACGAAGAAAAGTGTTTTCTTTGAATTAAAGATGTTTGTAATAGAGGGTATGTTTTCGAAGTATGATTACTACATATGTATTGTATATAAATAGGTATTGTTTGAATTGATAATTAGAATCCTGAGACAATTTCTGTCTTTTGAAGTTAGAACATCTGATATTGCTGTTTTAAATACAGAGGAGTCCAGTTGTTCTTGGACTGACAAGCTGTATATCAAGGAATGAGAAGAACGTACGGGTGGCCTGGGTGTTCTGTTCAGAATGTAGCAGAATACTCTGACTTATCCAAGAAGGCTCATTTAAAACAACGACAAAAATCATGACCTACAACAAAACAATGGACGATGGTCATCCTTTTAATGAGTAGACAAAGCATGAGTTGCTTAACAATACGTAAACAGTCAGCTGCTGGCTTTTTATCACTTGCCAACTGCTGTGTTGGTGTCATGAAGATGTGTATCTCTGCGCTACATGGAAGCCGCCGCTTCAGGTTTGCAGTGCCTTTGGTCTCTTCCATAACTTCCAGACAGTGTACCACGTCTGTTTGTGTATGTGTACACACACGTTCTCCTTCGTGCCTGAGAAATCCAAGCTTAAAAATGCCCCCTTGACTTCAGGAATATTATGAAGCTACATTTTCAGTTTTTAGTTTTACTCGTTTTTATCTATGAGCAAAGACAACTCTGCGTTATTCTGTGTAATAAAGAATGAAAAAAGCCTATTTTTAGTTAATTGTACTTATCTGGGAAAATGAAGTAGTTTTTGATTATAAGCATCTGGGGAGCTGAGGGCTATTTTTACAAGGTGAACAGGCTATTGAATGATGACATAAAATAACTTACTGGTGACACCTATTTGGCTAAAATACAGAAAATAGCCTAAAGCGGTTTCGTGGTTACTATGGTTTTAATGAGATAAATGATTTCAGATGCAATTCTATGAAATTAGATTTTAAACATTCTCAGAGATGTCTAGTATGCCTCAGAAATATATTCCATGCTATATATATTTTAAAAACCCACAGATATATTAAACATTACTCCAGTTAAAATCATGTTTATTTTACTACGTGATGTTCATTTTCTCATTGTAATTATTTCAATATATAGAGGTTGAAAGGATACGAAAGAGACTTTGAATTTGTCCCCATAGAGAACATTTTCTCACATGGACAAACGAGTGATTGAAACGTGAATAGGGTAAAACATTCATGGTGTCTTGGTCAAGTACTATCCACACCATCAGAAAAATGATCTCACTGTCTATGCAGCAAGCCACGAGGTTAACAATGTTTTCAGAATATTTACAGCGACATCAGCAAAGAGGGCTGTTCTCAACGAGGCACTTACGAGATTTAGGCAGACAACCCAGGTAAGCCTGGAGCTGTCTGTGCAGTCACCTGCCCTGCCACTTCACCTTGTATTGTACATCTTTTGCTTCGAAAGGCAAAATGCGGTTAGTAAAGCTAGCCCTTGACATTCTAGAGGAGAGGAAGTGGGCTTTAAACTTGGGTGTATGTTTTGTCATTTTCTACATGCTGAAAAATCGTTGACTGGAAAATCTAACTCTATCTACAGTAGCTTTTCCCCACATGTTGAGATTGCTTAATTTGCTTCAAATCATTTATCAACCTATGCAATCACACTTGTTGCTTTCTTATCTACCTCAACACAACAAATGGCAACGAATTCTCTCTACAAGAGAAGAGACTGTCTTCTGAAGCATTTCTAGAACCTCCAAAGATGCCTGGTTCATAGAAGGTACTTTGTGTAGTGAAAAAATACATAATCATCTCATACTCCAACGAATGAGATTAAAGAACACCCTGTAATGGTCATAAAAGGCAGACAATGATTTATGAAGCACTATTGGGCACTTGTCTAGTGACTCATCCAAACTTTTATGCTTTCTATGAAAACACGGTGTTTACCCACTTCATTTCTACCCTGTAACTGCTTCAATTTATCCAACCCATGGATACAAGGAACCCTCCTACACTGGCACTGAAACTCAATGCCTGTGGGCCAGGTGATTAACACAGTGATCTGATGGTACCATAGAGACCTTACTTGGCCTGGGGTGGGGCAGGCTTACAACCCCACTGCATCTTACTGGCCCATGCTGCTAAGTGAGAATGCAGCCTTCCTTTTGATTTTTCTAGGAAAACTGCAATCTGGATTTTTTTCTTTTGCTTTTTTTTTGAGGTGGAGTTTCGCTCCTGTTACCCAGGCTGGAGTGCAATGGCGTGATCTCGGCTCACCGCAACCTCCGCCTCCTGGGTTCAGGCAATTCTCCTGCTTCGGCCTCCTGAGTAGCTGGGACTACGGGCAAGCGCCACCATGCCCAGCTAAGTTTTTGTATTTTGAGTAGAGACGGGGTTTCACCATGTTGACCAGGATGGTCTCGATCTCTTGACCTCGTGATCCACCCGCCTCGGCCTCCCAAAGTGCTGGGATTACAGGCGTGAGCCACCGCGCCCGGCCGCAATCTGGATTTTTATGTGAAACATCTCAGTTCCTAAATGTTGGCATTTACTAGAAAAATTCCAATGTATATGCGAGCCAAATAAAAAAATTTGGAGCCCTATTTGGCTCAGGAGCTGCTATTATTTGACAGCTGATGGACAGTTTTCTGTCTGGTCCTTATGGAGATTTAGTGATTAGTTTTATATTTGTGCCTTGGCTTTGGCCTGGCAGCTCCATAGTACCCTGCTCCTGGGGAGCTTTCTCCTGGGGTCCTTCTGTGTAGCCCCCGGCAAGGTAAACCACATCTCCATGTCTTTCACAGAACCCTGCAGTACCTCTTGACCCTCAACAAAGAAAGGTAAGTCTTCGCCTCTTCAGTGTGTGCCAATCATAGGTGGGAAGGTTGATGAAGGGGGAGAAGTGCAGAGAGGGAGTGAGAGATAGAGATAGAGATAGAGATAGAGATAGAGATAGAGGTAGAGATAGAGATAGATAGAAGGTTTGAGATAAATCTACTGCTCTATTTACCTATCTACATCAAGCCAGGTGTATTAGGTTCTCTTAGAGGGACAGAACTAATAGGATGTGTATATATATATATATATATATATATATATATATATATACACAATTATTAA
>CM052663.1:1248529-1266708 GCA_028533165.1 Leontopithecus rosalia
CATCCAGCACTGGAGAAAGATGTAGGCTGGGAGGCTAAGCTCATCTCTTTTTTTTTTCACATTTTTTTGCCTGCCTTATATTTGCTGGAAGCAGATTAGATGGTGCCCACAGATTAAGGGTGGGTCTGCCTTCCCCAGCCCACTGACTCAAATGTTCATCTCTTTTGGCAACACCCTCACAGACACATCCATAATTAATACTTCATATCCCTCAATCCAATGAAGTTGACACTCAGTATTAACTATCACAAGTCTACCCCTTGTCAACTCAAACCCATACACATCTTCTGAAAGCATACATAATCTTCAAATTAAAGCAATAATGAGGTCATAATAACACCTAATGTAATACAACTATCCTTGTACAACCGGAGAGGCCCAAGTCCCCACCTCAGATACTATTTCATAAAGTTAACAATACCTAAATGCTGATGTGAAGTCAGTAAATCTTATGTCACATGATAAAGAAAAAGGAACTAAAATGAAGACATTTTCCTAGTACAAGTGCATACATGCACAAACATGCTTTTAACAAAAGAAGGAGGAAATACTCATGACGGTTACAGAGTTCGTTTCTGGAGCTGGTCACGTGGTTGTAGCTGGCATTGATGACTGTCTTCCACCACCCATTCCACATTCCTCTGGCCTTCAGCAGGCACCTCAGCAGGCCATGTTTTTTTTTTTTTTTTTCTAGTAGAGTGACCCAAACCTTCATTCCTGAAAGGTCTGGACCATGTGTAATCCCGTCGGGATGGGGCTGTTGTAGTTTCCATTGACCTTAATCAAAGGACATGGTAATAGGAACAGATGCCCTAGTGGATCTCCTATATTTCATGCATACGCTTCCTTACTTCCATTACAGAGAAGTAGACAGATTTCATCTAGATAGACCAGGTCAATCACCTTAGCCAACACTGTAACTTCCTTGTTAGCCTGTTGACTTAAAGATAGGAGGAGCCCAAAGTGTCCAGCTTCTGATCTTAACTTCCAGTTTAATGGAATTGTTGCTCTGTCTCCTGGTGGCAGTGTTCCTCCCTCTGGAACTAAGAGCTCTAGGCCAGCAGAATGTAATGTCTCAAGAATAGGAAGCAAATTTTTGCTAGTAGATCACTAGCGGTGATGGTGTGATGCCACTTCCACTTCGGCCCCTTGATGCCTGGACCCATGAATCTTGGCTATAAGAGAAACAGATCATATACTGAATGCTGACTCGGAGCATACACGGCCTTCTGGAGAACTTTGCCTCAGGCCTGCAAAGTATTGTTGCTTAGTTGGCGTTATAATTGTGACCTCAAAAGGCCACTCCACTGTTCTATCAATCCAGTTGCTTCAAGATGAGGGGGAACATGGTCAGACCAGCAAATTCCATGAGTATGAGCCCACTGCCGTACTTCTTTACTGGTAAAGTGAGTGCCTTGGTCAGAAGCAACGCTGTGTGGAATACCATGATGGTGGATAAGGCATCCCCTGAGTCCATGGATGATAATCTTAGGCAGAAGCGTTGCTTGCAGGATAAACAAACCCATATCCGGAGTAAGTGTCTATTATAGTGAGGACAAACCTCTCCCTTCTCCATGATGGAAGAAGTACAGTATAATCAACCTGCCACCAGGTAGCTGGCTGATCACCCTGAGAAATGGTGCCATATTGAGGGTTCAGTATTGGTCTCTGCTGCTGGCAAATTGGGCACTTAGCAGTGGCCGTAGCCAGGTCAGCCTTGGTGAATGGAAGTCCGTGTTGCTGAGCCCATGCATAATCTTCATCTCTGCCACCATGGCAGAGATGTTCATGGGCCCATAGGGTGATGACAGGGGTGGCTGGGAAAAGAGACTGAGTGGTGTCCATAGAACGGGTCATCCTCCCACGTGGTTATTAAACTCCTCCTCTGCTGACATCACCATTGGTGAGCACTCACATGGAATACAGATACCTTCACTTCACCACTCAGGGAGGTTCATCCGCATACCTCTTCCCCAAATTTGCTTGTCACCAATTTTTCAATCGTGTTACTTCTAAGTCTGTGAGCATCCAGCCAAACCATTGGCTATAGTCCATGAATCAGTACATAATTGCACATCTTGCAATTTGTCCTTCCATGTAAAGTGCACAGCCAGGTGCACTGCTTGAAGTTCTGCCCGCTGGGAAGATTTCCCTTCACTGCTGTCCTTCAGGGACATAGTAGAAAGGGGCTGTAGTGCTGCAGCTGTCCACTTTCAGGTGGTACCTACATATTGTGCAGAACCATCTGTGAACCAGGCCCTAGTCTTCTCTTCCTCTGTCAACCGATCGTAGGGAACATCCCATGAGGCCATTGGTACAGGCTAGGGGACTGGAGGCAGGGTGGCAGGAGTGAGGACCATGGGCATTTGAGCCACTTCCTCGTGTAACTTACTTGTGCCTTCAGGATGTGCTCGAGCCCGATCACACATATACCACCTCCATTTGGGGTATGTGAAATGCTGCTGTGAGTGACCGACTTTATGGCTAGATGAGTCAGAGAGCACCCAGTTCATGATCGGCAGCTCAGGTCTCATGGCTACTTGATGACCCAGAGTCAAACGTCCAGTTTCCACCAAAGCCCAGTAACAGGCCAAGAGCTGTCTCTCAAAAGGAGAGTAGTTTTCTGCAGAAGATGGCCTTTTTCCAAAATCCTAGAGGCCTCCAGCAGCCTGGACCTATTGCAGAGCCTCCTCCTGCAAATGACCTGTCGGGTCATTTGATGATGGGCTGGAGTAACACACCCAAATGAGGAATGTGTTGCCTCCAAAATCCAAATAGACTCATTAGGCATTGTGCCTGTTTCTTGGTCATAGGAGGGGCCAAATGCAGCAACTTATACTCACCTTAGAAGGAATATCTTGACAGGCCTTACACCACTGGACCGCTAAAAATTTTACTGATGTAGAAGCTCCCTGAATTTTAGTTGGGTTTGTTTCCCATCCTCTGGGACACAAAGGTCTCACCAGTAAGTCCAGAGTGTTTGCTACTTCTTGCTCATTGGATCCGACAGAACAATGTCATCAATGCAGTGGACCAGTGCGATATCTTGGAGAAGCAAAAAGCAGTCAAGGTCTCTCTGAATAAGATTAAGATGCAAAGCCAGACAGGTGGTGTTTTGCCGTGCTATTTACAATAGCAAAGACATGGAATCAATCTAGGTACCCATCAACGGTGGGTTGGATAAAGAACATGTGGCACATACACAACCATGAAATACTATGCAGCCATATAAAAGAATGAATGGTTTGTCACCACTGATTCAGCATCTTGGTGCTGCCCTTGGAATAGTGAGTGAGTTCTCATGGGACCTGGGAGTGCGTGGCACCTCTGTGCCTCTCTCTTGCTCCTAGACTGGCCATATGATGTGTTTGCTTCCCTTTTGCCTTCTGCTGTCATTATAAGCTTCCTGAGTCTTCCCCAGTGGCAGAACAATGCCAACACCATGCTTCTTATAAAGCCTGCAGAACTGGGAGCCTGCAGAACTCTCTTCTTTATAAATTACTCAATCTGTGGTATTACTAGGCAATGCAAGAATGACCTAACACAGAATAGAATCGATACTATTACAAAGTCAAAAGAGAACACATGTTGGCATGGGTGTGCAGAAAAGAAAACTTTTATACATTGCTGATAGGAAAGTACATTAGTTCAACCTCTATGAACAGTAGTATGGAGATTTCTCAAATAACTAAAATAGAACTACAATTTGACGCAGCAATCCTACTATTGGGTATCTACCCAAAGGAAAAGAAATTATTATATTAAAAATATGCCTGTACAGGAATGTGTATCACATTTACCGTAGAAAGTCATAGAACCAACCTGTGAGTCTATCAATCCTTGGATAAAAGGAAATACTATGTAACCGCAAAATACAATGAAATCGTGTCCTCTGCAGCAACATGGATGGAGCTAAAGGCCATTATCCTAAGTGAACTAACTCAGAAACAGAAAAACAAACATCACACGCTCTCACTTGTAAATGAGGGCTAAACAATGGGCACACATGGTCATAAAGATGGAAATAGTAGACACTGGGAACTCCAAAACAGAGGAGGATCCTGGGGAGGTTGAAAAATAACCTGCCCGGGGCTGGGTGCGGTGGCTCACTCCTGTAATCCCAGCACTTTGAGAGGCACTTTGAGATCACGAGGTCAAGAGATCGAGACCATCCTGGTCAACATGGTGAAATCCCATCTCTACCAAGAATACAAAAAATTAGCTGGGCATGGTGGCGCATGCCTGTAATCCCAGCTACTTGGGAGGCTGAGGCAGGAGAATTGCCTGAACCCAGGAGGCGGAGGTTGCGGTGAGCCGAGATCGCGCCATTGCACTCCAGCCTGGGTAACAAGAGTGAAACTCTGTCTCCAAAAAAAAAAAAAGTAAATAAAGAAAAGAAAAATGACCTGTTCGGTACAACGTTCACTATTCAGGTAACGAGTGCACTAGAATCCCAATCTCCGTCAGTACACAGCACACTCTTGTAAAAAACAAGCATATGTACCCCCGATCTAAAATAAAAAATAAATAAACTAGAATTGATATTGTTAAAATGAACCCACCTACAGATTTAATGAAACAACCTACAGATTTAATGCAACCCCTTTCGAAATACCAATGGCATTCTCCACAGAAGAGAAAATACCTTAATGTTTGCATGGAACCACAAATGACCCTGAACAGCCAAAGCAATTCTGAGCAAAAAGAACTACTGGACTTGAAAATATACTAAAAACTGTAGTAACCAAAACATCATGATATTGGTATCGTGGTACTGGCCAAAAAACAGACAAATAGCCCAGTTTAACAGAATAGAGAACCCAGAAATCAATCCACACATCTACAGTCAATTGATTTGTGACAAAGGTCCCAAGAACACTCACTGGGGAAAGGACAGTGCTGGGGAAACTGGAAATCCATGTGCAGAAGAATGAAGTCCCTCCTGCCTCTCACGTTACACCAGAATCAGCACAAGGTGGGTTAAAGAACTAAGTGTAAGACCTAAAGCTGTGAAACTACTGGGTGAAAACCAAGGAAAATGCTGCAGGGCATTGGTCTGGGTACAAATTTTATGAATAATATCTCAAAAGCATAGCACAAAGCAAAAAAAAAAAAACCCAAATGGGATTATATCTTCCATTCTGTTCTTTCTTTTTAGCAGCCTTTTAAATTTTATTTTAGTATCCAACAAATGGGGTTATATCGAACTAGCAACCTGCATTGTGAATAGTGAAAAGATAACCTACAGAATGGGAAAAAAGTACTGGCTATTCACTTATTCACTTGACAGGGGAATAGCTTTTAGAACATACAAGGACTCCAAATGTGTCAACAGATAAGAAAACAATTTGAGTAAAAGATGGGCAAAATTTCTGAACAGAAATTCCTCAAAGGAAGACATACAAATGGCTAACAAATATATATATATAAATGCTAAACATCACTAATCATCAGCAAATTGCATATCAAAACCACAATGAGGTATCATCTCACCCCCGTTAGGAGGGCTGTTCTAAAGAAGACATGCACGTGGCCAACAAGCATGTGAAAAAATGCTCAACATCACTCATCCTTAGAGAAAGGCAAATGAAAACCACAGTGAAATATCACCTCACACTAGTCACAGCAGCTACTGTTAAAAAGCTAAGAGATAACAGATGCCGGTGAGGCTGCAGAGGAAAGGGAACATTTACACGTTGCTGGTGGGAGGTAAACTGGCTCAGTCATTGTGGAAAGCAGTGTGGCAACTCCTCAAAGAACTTAAAACGGAATTACCACGTGACCCAGCAATGTCATTGCTGAGTATGTAACCAAAGGAAAATAAATCAGTCTACCACAGACACGTGCATGTGTGTGCTCATTGCAGCACTATTCACAAGAGCAAAGACATGGAATCAATCTACATGCCCATCAGTGGTGGACTGGATGAAGAAAACCTGATACATAAACACTGTGGAATACTACACAGTCATGAAAAGAATGAGATCATGTTATTTTCAGCAACATGAATGGAGCTGGAGGCCATTCTCCTAAGGAAACTAACACAGGACAGAAAACCAAATGCTGCGTGTTCTTGCTTATAAGTGGGAGGAAAATACTGAGCACCCGTGGACACAAAGAAGGGAGCAACAGACACCAAGGCCTACTTGAGGGTGAAGGGCAGGAGGAGGGTGAGGATCAAAAGGCTACCTGTGGGGTACTATGCTTATTACCTGGGTGACAAAATCTGTACACCAAAGTCCTGGGACACAAGTTTACATAGGTAACAAGAAACAAAGTAACAAACCTGCATGTGTCCCTGAATCTAAGATAAAAGTCAAGGCTAGACATGGTGGCTCACACCTGTAATCCCAGCACTTTGGGAAGCCGAGGTAGGAGGATCACTTGAGGTCAGGAGCTTGAGACCAGCCTGGTCAAGATGGTGAAACCCCATCTCTACTAAAAATAGAAACATGAGCCAGGCATGGTGGTGGGCACCTGCAATCCCAGCTACTCTGGAGGCTGAGGCAGGAGAATCACTTGAATCCAGGAGGTGGAGATTACAGTGAAGTGAGCTGAGATTGTACCACTGCACTCCAGCCTGGGTGACAGAGCAAAATTCTGTCTCAATAAATAAATAAAGGGACATGGATGAACCTGGAAACCATCGTTCTCAGCAAACTGACACAAGAACAGAAAATCAAACACCACATGTTCGCACTCATAAATGGGTGTTGAACAATGAGAATACACGGACACAGGGAGGGGAACATCACACACTGGGGTCTGTCCGGGGGAAATAGAGGAGGAACAGCAGGGGGTGGGGAGTTGGGGAGAAATGCCAGATATAGGTGAAGGGGAGGAAGGCAGCACATCACACTGCCACGTGTGTACCTATGCAACTATCTTGCATGTTCTTCAAATGTACCCCCAAACCTAAAATGCAAAAATAAATAAATAAATAGACAAATAAAAAAATAAAAGTTAGGAATACAATTTTTTTAAATCAATTTTTTAAAAAGTTTAATAAAAAGATCCTTTTTAGTCACTCTGAAACATAGAAATAAATACATTAATTTTTTTTATTTTATAAAGTATATTTGTATACATGTTAAAGATCTCTTTGGTTCCAAGAAACAGAAACAATCTGAATTAGATTAAAAAAACAGAGATAATCTATGGGTCCGAGTTAGAAGGGCAACCCTTGGGTTCAAACGTGGCCGCTGGAAGGACAAGAATTGGAAAGCTCCTGGAACCTTGGCAGTGAGAACTTGCAGAACTTCTCTGAAACACGTTGCTGTGGGTAAGATTCAGTTCTCAGCATCCTCACTTCTACATCCACTCCGAAGCGGAAGTTCTCGTGGAGGACAATCTGAGTGCCTCGGACTGGATGAGGCACTGACAGCCAAGAGTGGGCTTTTCCTGGGAAATAAAACTGCAATCCGCTCGCCACTTTGTCCCCCAGAGGGCGAGCATTTCCAGCAGGCCGTCAAGCGTGCTTCTGTGAAATACTGAACATCTCTTCAATCCATTTGCTTGAGTTAAATACCAAGCTATAATAAGCTATAAGAAGCTATAATAGGGACAAGAAGGAAGAAGGTGTCTTCTGTTTATTTTACTAATTCCACTGCATTGCTGATTTATTGCCAGTGTGCAAAAGGGCCTTTAGAGAGTCATGGAATGTACTTGGTTTGCTGTAAAGAATTAGAATCTCACTTAATCATCATTTGGAGTTATGTTATTATTATTAAAACAGCAGCTTCCAAAATTAGATTTTTAGTTCTGCAGCCTTAAAACATTTGTGCAATGACTTAAAGTATGAAAATATGAATACATGAATTTCTGACCTGTGTTCTAATGAAAATGGCTTCATGATGCTTATCAGAGTAAATCCTAGACAATAACCATTTATTTTTGAATGTACAGCATATGCCAAGCCAAACATTAGGCTGAGAAGTTTCTCATGTTTGTTAATTTTGAAAGCATTCTAGGAAGTAGATGTCTTCAGTGCTCAGCCTTGTTTTAAAGATAAAGAGACTGAAGCCAAGAGATTTTTAATAACTTTCTCAAATTTAAATAGATAACAAGTAGCAGAGTTAAGATTTAATGAAGGTTTTTTGACTGTAAGTCTGACATTCTTTGGACTGTATTACACTGCCTCAAATAGTATAAATCTTTCCAGTTGGGTGTGAGTCCAGTGGGCACGTTGTTGTTCCTGGGATGGAAGTTCTGGTGACTGCAGGGCAGATTGGACTGGGAGCGCAGTTCATGAATCAGCTTGGACAGAGAGGATGAGTTATGTTAAGAAAAAAAAACACCAAAGGCATAACCAGAAAAGGCGAAAGCATGCAGAAAATCTTAGATGTGAGTCCAGGGCACGGCAGAGACATAGGACTGGTATCTGGGAAGGTAGAGACAGAGGAGAGGAGATTTGACGAGGCTGTGGTTAAAATATTTAAGAGCTGGGCATGGCGGCTCATGTCTGTAAACCCAGTACCCGGGAGGCCAAGAGTTTAGCAGCCTGGGCAATGTGGTGAGACCCCATCTCTACAAAAGATTAAAAAATTTAGCCAGATGTTGTGGTGTGGGCCTGCAGTCCCAGCTACTCAGGAGGCTGAGGCAGGAAGATTGCTTGAACCTGGCAGGTGGAGGCTGCCGTGTGCAGTGACCACACCACTGCACTCAAACCTGGGGAACAAAGTAAAGTGCTGTCTCAAAAAAAAAAAAAAAAAAAAGAAAGAAAAGAAAAGACATTTAAGAAGCAGTGTGTGAACAAGAGTAGATTAGACATATTGAGGTTCACAGGGCAGGAACAGGCTGGGGTTCACAGATCAAAGGAACGATGAGGAGCTGGATGTCTTCCCTTCCTTCCTTCCTTCCTTCCTTCCTTCCTTCCTTCCTTCCTTCCTTCCTTCCTTCCTTCCTTCCTTCCTTCCTTCCTCCTTCCTTCCTTCCTTCCTTCCTTCCTTCCTTCCTTCCTTCCTTCCTTCCTTCCTTCCTTCTTTCTTTCTTTCTTTCTTTCTTTCTTTCTTTCTTTCTTTCTTTCTTTCTTTCTTTCTTTCTTTCTTTCTTTCTTTCTTTTCTTTCTTTCCTCTTTCTTCTGCACTTTGCCGAGCTGCACAGAATCAGGGCTTCTCTGAGGCCTGCTGGTGGGAGGTTGTGCTGTGCTGGCAGCATCTGTGAAGTGACGTCCAAATGTGTGCCCCCAGCCACAAGTATCCTACTGAATTCGGCACTGGCAACTGTTGTCAGTGGTACGTGGCATCTAGGATCTCTTGCTCCAAAGATTTGGGTTGTCTTTCCCCCAAAATGGATATAAGCCCCTTCTTATGGTCTCTAGAGAAAGAGATAGTAAAGACCAGTTAGATGCCAATGGAATGGGAGCTCTAAGCTATACAAGTTTAGATACAAATGTTATCACCAATGATCAGTATTTTAAATGGTGCAAAGCAGCTTGCCCCTGATGGACCCCAACCACCATATAACAGACTCATTCAAGACCGGGTGGTTATTCCCAGCTTCTCTCTCTGTCTTTGTTCTTTGTAGGGGGTGGGGAGAAGTTCTTTTTTATTTTTTTTTGAGACAGGGTCTGGCTCTGTCCCCCAGGCTGGTGTGCAGTGACAGGATCTCAGCTCACTGTAGTTTCCACCTCTTGGGCTCAAGCAATCCTCCCCTGGGCTACAGGCACACACCACTAGGCCCATCTAATTTTTGTGTTTTTAGTAGAGATGGGGTCTTGTCATGTTGACCAGGCTGGTCTTGAGCTCCTAGCCTCAAGTGATCCTCCTGCTTTGGCCTCCCAAACTGTTGGGATTACAAGCATGAGCCACAGTGTCCGGCTGATTCCCAGCTTTGCTCTGATGGTTAAGCGATCCCACTTGATCTCCACCATGTCAGAATCCATTATTCTCACTAGATCAGGTAAACTAATTCCACACAAATGTAGTCCCTCCCACATTATCCCTGCCTGCAGAGCTGTAGAGCTTATCAAGGATGTCAATGGTCCCCTTCAGCAATGCATTTTATTTTATTTTTGAGATGGAGTCTTGCTCTGTCTCCCAGGCTGGATTGCAGTGGCATGATCTTGGCTCACTGCAACTTCTGCCTCCCAGGTTCAAGCGATTCTCCTGCCTTAGCCTCCCGAGTAGCTGGGACTACGAACATGTAGTCCAGCCTCACTATTGTGCTACCATGCCTGGCTAATTTTTGTATTTTTAGTAGAGGCTGGTTTTCACTGTGTTGGCCAGGCTGGTCTTGAACTCCTGACATCATAATCTGCCCACCTCAGCCTTCCAAAGTGCTGGGATTACAGGCGTGAGCCACTGCAGCCCGCCACCAATGCATTTTATATTGTCTTGGTGAATGGAGTTTCTCCAGGGCCCTCAGAAGGAATAGTAGACAGATCATACTAATAGAATCATAAGAAATACCCATTTACCAGGACTTTGGACTCCTTTCTTTTTAATGCTCTAGTGATGTCCTGACATTTGACCTCAATAACTCTAGGACAATGCTGAGTGCAAGCATCAATCATTCAACTGATGACTGTTAATACCACTTGCAAAGTCTCAAGCCAACCCAGTAAATCCCACATCCCAGATGAGATTGTACAATTTTAATAAACCCAGACAGATTGAGACCCTTATTCCATCCTTCTTGGCCTTACCTCTTAAGAATCTATTTCCACAGGTGCCCCTGGGGTTCTGTCAGCAAGTTTGGCAAAATTATCTCTTTCTAGAGCAAGTCTTACTTCTCCTCATCTGGGATATTTGAGGATCTAACTCAAATGGGCCTGGAAGCAATGAGCAGTGGTGGGGTGTGTCCCGAGGAGAACTGCCATTCGTAAAGCATTGTTTGTAGGTGAATCATTGAAAGACTCGTCTTCGGAGGAGGACTGATTGCCTCAGTGTAGGGGTGGTAGGATGAGGTGGAGAAGGGAATTTCGGTGAATTTAGAGGATCGAATTTTAACTTCATTCATTTCTGCCCACATCTTCCCCATCCCATGACGCAGAGACCTGTGTCTTCTGAACAGAACCCTTATTTCAGCATAAGAGAGGTGGATGGGTCAAGCATTCACATGGCGTTTAACTCTGCTAACATTTCCATCAGACCCTGGTTTGCTTACATCTCAGTTATACCTACTCTGTGACTAGAAGTAGGAACACCCGTTCTGCCATGGAGAGCTTTCTGGTTCTCTGTGATTGCACTCAACTCTATGTTCAGATTCATGTTCATGTGCAAATTTGAATTTGTGTTTTTACTTTTGAATTTTCCTTGTCCTCTGGTATACTCTTCATGGCTATCAGGAGAAGTGGCACAGCTCCACAACCTCCATCCTCTCTATTGTGTCCACAGTGTCACAGACACTTGGGGGCTCTCTATCTATACATTATGCAGTGCTAATTGAGTAATCCTGATGCTCTAGGATGTTGTAGATGGTGTGTGTCCCATTTATGCCTGGTAAGAATCATATTGCATTTCTCAGATACACAACCATGTGCCACCCGATTCCAGAATCCAGATTTGAGAGTCTGCTTCCTGGAGCGATAATATGGTTAAGTTTATGCGTAAACTTGGCCAGGCTATTGTCCCTAGCTATTCAATCAAACACTTATGTAAGCATTGCTGTTAAATAGTTTTGTACATGTAATTAAGGATATTGAGGGGCGGGGAATCACCCTAGATTATCTGGGTATCTGCGTGTATCTGAAGTATCTGATGCAGGAGACGGGAGAGCAGAAATAAGAGTCTGGAATGATGCAAAGAAGAGACAAAGAACGCAGGTGCCTCTAAAAGCCAAAAAGGGCAAGAAAATGAATTCTCCCCTTGAAGCCCCCCAAAAGGAATGCAGCCCTGCTGACACTTTGATTTTAGATTTTTGACCTTTAGAACGGTAAGAGAATCAATTTGTGTTATTTTAAGCCACTGAATTAGAGGTCATTTGTTATAGCAGCAATAGAAAATAGATACAGACTTTGGTACCACAAGTGGGGTGCTACTTACAGGCTGCTGACTATTTATCAGAATGCCAATGAGATACAGAAGGCCCACTCAAAATAAGATAACTTGAAGGGGTTTATTTACAAAGGGACTATTTAGAAAGATATTGCTGTAGAAGAACCACAAGTAACAGTGCAGTAGTTAGGAACCTAGTACCTCTCACACTATAATGACTTCTATACTGAAAACATCAGGGCAAGGAGAACTTACTGGAATCCAGAGGAAGAACGTTATATGAATTTGGTTACTTTCGGAAAGGAACGGCTGTAGGCATAAAGGTAGCTGAAGAAATAAGCAGACTGGCTTCACTTTCCTCCGTCTGTGATTCCCTTCTGTATTTGCCATGGTCTGAACCAGAGGGCATGGGCTGTTGATGAAGTCACACACGCCACACTCCTGGGACAAAGATGATGGTGGACAAAGATAAAGGGTAGATCTGGAGGGAAAAATAGAAGAATTCAATGTGTCACATAATGCTTCTAACTACAGCCTTCAAATTGGGAATGACATATAAGAAATGAAATTACATTTATGTTGATAATTAATTGTTCACAAAATAGTTGAACTAGCATTTGTAATGTGTATGTCTAAATATGTATTCTTCTTTATCCCTAAAATGATTTGCAAGAATATTTGTCTTTTGTTTGTATCTTGTGCTGGCTACTCTGAGGAAACAAATGCCATCCATGCTGAATTGTTTAAATTCTGACCACAACCATGGGAACAGAAACCAGGAGATGCAATACAGTCCTTAGAGCTACCGCTTTCAGTAGCAAAGAGGACACAGAGACAGACCTCATGCTGTGCATGTTTCCAGGCCACCTGCTGTTCTCTGTACACATCAGCCTTATGACCTGTGCAAGCCCAGTGTGGGCCAAGCTGTTACAACAGTCACAGAAGCAGGAGAAAAACCCCACACTTTCTGGCGTGAATACTCACTTAGACATGGGTAGCATTAACAATATGCTACCCGCTTCTGAATGACACAAAACCTCAGAACAGTCTATCTGCACTCATGTTTTACATGATGACACGTAATTTTTTTTCTTTTTTCTGTGACGGAGTTTCGCTCTTGTTACCCAGGCTGGAGTGCAATGGCGCGATCTCGGCTCACCGCGAGCTCCGCCTCCTGGGTTCAGGCAATTCTCCTGCCTCAGCCTCCCGAGTAGCTGGGATTACAGGCACGCGCCACCAGGCCCAGCTAATTTTTGTATTTTTAGTAGAGACGGGGTTTCCCCATGTTGACCAGGATGGTCTCGATCTCTTGACCTCCTGATCCACCCGCCTCGGCCTCCCACAGTGCTGGGATGACAGGCGTGAGCCACCTTACCTTCACCTTTACGTGTTCTCAAGTCAGTCACTGTGATTGTCAGCACTTGGCTCAGCCGACGCTAGTTCACATTTTTCACATCTTGGTCATAGTATTTGGACACCATTGTTCTTGCATCCCACGAATTCCTCCAGGTTTAATTTTCTTCTTGTAAAACATCTCCTCTACAGTTTCTCTAGTGAGAATCTGTGCGCAGTTAACCCTCTCAGTCTTTGCTAGTTTAATCATATCTTTATTTTGCTCCTATTTTTGAAAACAGATGGTTATAAACTTCTAGGTTGAGAGTTATTTTCCTTCTGCCTTCAAAACAAAAAAGGATCTGTCCCAAATTGCTAATAGTGCTGAGGCCAAGAAACACTGACCTAAGAATACGATTTAAGGATATTAGGTAAGAAAATGATCTAAGAATATTATGTAAGAAAATATCTTCTCCTTGAATAATCTTGATTTTTCTCTGGGATTCTAGTACCATATTTTGGATCTCTATCTTTCGTACTAAAGACGATGTTTAGAGCAGTGGTTGGAAAAATATAGTTTGCAGGACAAATCTTGTCCATGGCTTATTTTTATATATCCCATGAGCTAAGAATTGCCTTACACTTCCTCTATTTATTTTGGCAAGGTCTCACTCTGTCGCCCAGGCTGGAGCGAAGGCACACAATCATGGCTCACTGCAGCCTCAGCCTCCAAGGCTCAGGTGATTCTCCCACCTTAGACTCCTGAGTAAGTGGGACCGCAGGTGTGGGTCATCACAGTCTGGCTATGTTTTTTTTGTATTTTTTGTAGAGAGGAGGTTTCACCATGTTGCCTAAGCAGGTCTCAAACTCCTGGGCTCAAGTGATCCTCCTGCCTCAGCCTCCCAAATTAAAGGCATGAGCTACCATGCCCACACACTTCATTCTTTAAAATAAAAATGACTATGTGACAGAGATGCTACTGTAAAGTCTAAAATAGCATAAAATATTAAAACACAAAAATGAGTGGGAGAGAGAAGGTGGAAGAACAGGAAAATCTGCGGGTCCATCTCCATTGTCTAACATCTGAATGCTAGGCATTTAAGGCACAGAAAAATCTGAGCAGACAGACACCAGTGAAGTAACCCAGAACATCTCACAAACGGAAAGACGTGAGTTTTTAGGTTGGAAGGAATAACTTAGTGCCTAGTGACAAATCATTATGAAGTTTAAGAACACCAAATGCATGACAGAAGTTTTTCTCACCTTCTGGAGAGCAAAAACAATTTATGTCACCCACAAAGAATTACGATGATTTTGGATTTCTTGGCAGAATACTTGGCAGGGAGACAAGGTAAAGACATCTTCAAGACTGAAGAAAATGATATCCTCCTCCAAATTCCACTCCTAATGAAACGATCATGTGTAAAGGTAAAACAAATATGTTTTCAGGCTTTCAAGCCTTCAACATTGACTGTCATGCTCTTTTTTCCTCAAAAAGCTGTTGGAGGAGGATGAGCTCCATCAAAGCAATGACAGGAAGAATAGAAGAGGATACCATTGCATACAGGACACAGTAGGTCCATCACAGAAGAGGGCCATGGGCATCCCCAGAATGACAGTGAGTGGAGACCGCAGGATGACAGCTGTGCCCCAAGAGAGGGTGATCAGTCTAGAGTAGGGCAATGTGACTCACGAGACTGATACCAGGTGAACTGTGATTACTGAGATCTCAGCAGCAATTAAATCCTCTTTTTAACCAGAGGACATGCTACCCCTTTGCAGACTCTGGCCAACGGTCTTACTCACCTTTGGTTTGTCTTGACCTCATGTTGATGAGGTTCCTGTAATCCTCTGCATAGTTCACCCATTGGATTCCACAGAGGTGGTTTTATAAGATCACAGGGTAGCCCAGTCCAGACTGTAACCCAGAGAGCCTAAATTTTTATTCTTCAGGGAACTTTATATATATATACTATGGGAAATATTGTCTTCTCTTTATATGGCTAATTTCAATTTTTTATATAACATTTCATTTTTCAAACCTGATAATATATTATATAGGGACACAATCACAGAGTAATAAAACCAGAAGAAAAATAAAAGTGGCCGGGTGCGGTGGCTCATGCCTGTAATCCCAGCACTTTGGGAGGCTGAGGCGGGTGGATCACCTGAGGTCAGGAGTTCGAGACCAGCCTGGCCAATATGGTGAAACCCTGTCTTTACTAAAAATACAAAAATTAGCCAGGCATGGTGGTGAGTACCTGTAATTTCAGCTATACAAGAAGCTGAGGCAGGGGAATCTCTTGAATTCAGGAAGCAGAAGTTGCAGTGAGCTGAGATCGCACCACTGCACTCCAGCCTGGGCAACAGAGCAAGACCTCACCTCAAAAAAAAAAAAAGAAAAGAAAAGAAAAGAAAAAACTCAGGACAGGGGACACCTCTGGGGGGAAAGGAAGGAGACATAGTCAGAGAAGGACAATGGCAACCTTCCAAAGCTTCGTGACATTCTTTGTGACATTTACCTGTAAATGGGGTTGAATTATTTTAAAGAATTTGTAAATATTTTTAATTTGAGCAAAATAGGCTAGATATAGCCCATTAGATGTAGCCAAAATAAATATAGTCTGTAGCCCAGTTAGGGACTTTGCTGATCATTTGGAATTCAATGTTGATAATTTGGAATTTATGGGAGATGCAATCTTGGAAGAGTGGACTTTTGGAATGGTTTGATCAATTCAATTTTTTTTTGTGATATTGTTCATAATAGATTACAAAAGAAGGAATGATTTGCATTCTATGTAAAAAGAAAATCAATTCACTGCTTCATTCAATATTGACTCTTGGGTGACTCCCATGTGCTGGCTTGCTGTTACAAGCAGAATGAGCAGAGTACAGAATAGTCCTCTTCTTCAGGGAGCTCCTTGTCTAGGAAAAGACACAGAGAGGCAACTTAATCAGACCATGAGTTCTATCAAGACCGAGTAATGTACAAACCCCCCGTCATAGCTAGAAACGTTGGAGAAAGAATAAACGCAGATATGTTAAAATGCATAGTTGGATTGTTCAGAAAGGAAACGAAATTCTCAAATGACAGAATTGAAGAAATAACTAAATATTAAAGAGATAAACACAAGAGTTGATGCTGTGGCTTCCGTGAGTTCAAGATTTACTGATGTCCCCGACAGGGTCCTCGATGCAAGAGGGAGCTTTGGGTCCACGCAAGGTGAACGGTTACTTGAATACGCTTACCTAACTCATTAATTGCAACCATGAACATTGAATCTTAAAACATTATGATTAAAGGAGCTAAAAGGGAGAATGTAGAGGACATTAAACCAAGGTTCTGAATTTGGACAAGAAGTGGGAAGACGTGCCTGAGGCAAATTCCTGCTTAGTGATCTGTGACACCGGTGCTGACACCTGTAGAATGTACAAGGATTATCATCATCAAAGAGTGCAGCTTTCAGAGAGTTTGGTCAACCCAGAAGCCATGGCCATAGACGTCCGAGGCCTCTGATGCCTGGATACATAAGGAAGTAGTATTAGGAAAGCGTCCTAATCTTGCTTCTCTATGTATCAGGAAAAGCAGGAAAACACTTTTGGGTTCAAAAAGCAAAGATCAATTTCTCTAAACTGGAGTTACTGAAATTTAAGTGATTGTGCCAAACTTGTTTCTTTCTTTCTTTCTTTCTTTTTTCTCTTTCTTTCTCTTCTTTCTTCCTCTCTCTCTCTCTCTCTCTCTCTCTCTCTCTCTCTTTCTCTCTCTCTCTCTCTCGATGGAGTCTTGCTCTGTAACCCAGGCCAGAGTGCAGTGGCGAGATCTTGGCTCACTGCAACCTCTGCCACCCAGGTTCAAGCGGTTCTCATGTCTCAGCCTCCCAAGTAGCTGGGACTACAGGTGCATACAACCAGGCCTGGCTAATTTTTTTTGTATTTTTACTAGAGATGGGGGTTTTGCCATGTTGGCCAGGCTGGTCTCAAACTCCTGATCTCAAGTGATCTGCCCGCTTCAGACTCCCAAAGTGCCGGGATTACAAGTGTGAACCACCCCCCCAACCCGGCCTAAACTTGTTTCTTAAAAGGCACGGTTTATACAAATTAATTGAGGCCCAAAATGCCTTCTTTGAAATCTGTCCTTCGTTCCTTTTCTCATAAGCTCATTTGCCCCAACCCTTATGCCAGACAATCAGCTTAAAGATTCAGACTCAGGGAGGGGGAGGAAGATGGCGCTCTAGAAGCAATCACCACCGCAGCTCTCAGTCAAGACGCAGAGGGTAAGCAAACACCGCATTTTCAGACGGATCCTTATAGCCCACAGAGCGGGGGAAAAGCCCAGGTGTAAAAGGCATGCAGGACTCAAGCGCAGCGCTCTCCGCTGGCGCAGCCAGGCAGCCAGCGCCGCCACAGCAGCCGGCGCACAAAACACACGGGTCTGGGCGCCCTGTTAAACCCACAATTTGAGACTTGGGAGGGCAGATTGCTATGTTCATCTGACTGAACGGGTTTTGGACGGTGAACTAGACCAGGAGATTTCTGGGAGGTGAATTGTGAACAAGCGCAGCGGGTGGCTGCACAGGAAATCACACAGATCCCGGTGCCCTTTCGGCCAGCAACTGAGGCACCTGGGAGAGAGTCAACCCTACAACTTAAAAAGAAAAAAAAGCAAAAAGGCTCCGAGGCAGGGAGTCAATTGATCAGGCTCGACGGGTCCCACCCCCACAGGGACAAGCAATAAGTCTATTCGGAGTGCTGGGGGTTGAGAGTTCCACTGCGGGAAGAGCGGAACACATGACTGTGCAGCTCGGTGGGGGAGGGGTGTCCGCCATTGCCGAGAGCTTCGGCCCATACTGAGGTACCTGCCCACTGCTGACGCAGTCAGCCATTGCCAAGGCAACCCGCAATAACAGAGAG
>CM052663.1:1273496-1328824 GCA_028533165.1 Leontopithecus rosalia
AATAGGCATTTGGGTTCTTAAAGTTTCTTGTGCATCCGAATCACCTAGAGAGGGTGTTAAGCCAGGGACTGTGGAGCTCCAGCCCCCAGGCTCTGATTCAATGGACCTGAGGGCTGGCCAGGAGATTCCAGGCCGCTGTCCAGGGACCACACTTTGAGAAGCTCTGCTCAGTGACTAAGGGATGGGTCTTGGAATTAGACACTGCTTCAAACCCGAGCCTCTGAGACAGTCCAGTAACCTGGGACAGGTGACCCTGTTGTTTCAGTGGAGGTGCCCTTGGCAGTAAAATGGGTTGGGACAGTCGGTGCTGCAGGTTAGCAGAAAGCCCTGTCTCCAGTGAGAATCTGGACTTGTGGAGCTCAAAGACTGAACAATTTTGAAAAAGGTTACTAAAGCAGAAATACAAAACTAGGTGACTATTTAAACAGCAGACCAATGTCACAATTGCAGGAAAACCCAATGAAACAGCATCCTGCTTTGATGAACTGCCGGACCTCTCTCTCTAAGCGTCATTTTTTACTGCCCTTTTTCTCCTTAGCTCCTTTTCTCTCCACGTGACAAGTTTATGTACTATGCTTTTCTATAGCACATAGGAAGTCTTAACTCTAGCATGCTTGATCAACATTTGTTTATCATTATTTATAGTTCAAGAAATTTCTTTCAACTTCACAACAGACGTAAGGTTTTAGGCTGTTACCGAATTAGGGAAAACTATCAAGTCTCTTTTGAATATGAGCAGTGTGACTTCAAGGCATTCCAAGTTTTCCTGTGTGAGTACTAATCTCAGGTGCTTCTTGAATTCTTGAGAGTGTAGTCAATTAACTGTGGATGTCTTTGTCACAGTAGTTTATGGTACTGTATTATTGCAACATTGTGTATAACTGTATTATATCCTTTCCTGTTTGCTACTGTACAAGGTTACTAAAAAGGTAGCGACTAAAATGACACACATTTGTTCCTTTACATTTCTGCATGTCACACGTCCTCCAGTGGGGGTTTTGGCATCTGTGGGCTAAAATCGAGGTATCAGCAGGGCTTGGTTCCTTCCGGAGGCCCCAGTGCAGAGGCCTTTTCCTTTCCTTTGTCAGCTTTTAGTGGTCTCCTGCGCTCCTTGGTTGTGCCTTCTTCCTGCCTTCAACGCCAGCAGCGTAGCACCTTGCAATCTGCGCTGGCTTGGACTCTCCTGCCTCCCCTCTTCTACTTACAAGGACCCCACCCAGGTCATCAAGGATTCTCTCCCCTTCTTCAGGCCAGCTGATTAGCAAACTGAGTTCCACATGCTGCTTAATTCTCCTTTTCCATAGAAGGTAACATACTCACAAGCTCTAGGGAGTAGGAGGGGGATCATTATCTTGCCTATCATAATTGTCTTTGTAGATGTTGATAGTTTATTTCAAGTCAGCAAAGCATGTAGATTTTTTGATCTTATGATTCTTATGATTCACTCTACACAGACAATGAACTGATTCCTTATTTCTATTTCAAATGTATTTCTTTCTCTTAATGAATTACTGCTTTTGGTCTGATCTGAAAATTTAAGAAAAACACTTCTCAATATCAGAATACTTTCTATTTTATTCCTATTTTTTATTCATTTCATTTCATATGGTGTAATTTTTATTTGATTATTCTCTATAGAAATAAAAATGACAAAGGAAGGTACTCTTCATATATGTCTAAATCAGGAGGCTGTAGTTTTAAACATTTCTTTTTTTTTTTTTTTTTTTTTGAGACGGAGTTTCGCTCTTGTTACCCAGGCTGGAGTTTTTTAAACATTTCTTTTAAAGAAGTATTCCAAAGCTTTTTTCCAAATTGCATATTTAAAAGTACAATAACTGAAACTTTACTGGAGGAGTTCCACAGCATATTTGATCAGACAGAAAAAAGAGTCAGCGAGCTTGATGATAGGTCAAATTAAATTACCCGGTTTGAGGAGCAGAAGAATATAAGAATTTTAAAAAATGAGCAGAACTTGAGAGACCCATTGAAGTCTCAGAAAGTGAGGAGAGAGGCTGCGCATGGTGGCTCCCACCTGTAATCCCAGCACGTTTTCAACTCTTTGAACAAACTTGCATCGTGTTTGTGAGTCTTTTTCCTGGTTTTAGAATATATAGCTGAGATCTTTAAAATGTGACTGTTACCTCATTGCAAACTCAGACAATTGTAAAATGAGCAGATCATCTTGCTACATTTAAACTCCTTAAAGAAAAATTCAAATTGTATGACACCGAATCCGATTGTATGACACTAACCCCAGAAGACAACTTATATCAGCTGCAAAATACCAAAGCAGTCAACATCTTCAGGTGCTGTGGAGGCGAATTTTCTCCCACAAGATTACGGTCCTGAATTGCGTATGCACGTCTCCTGCAGCACCCTGGTGTCGGGATGCTGAATGATTTGCTACAGTGTGTAGTGGAAGCCATTCCTATCCCAGAGCAGCTGCCCATGACTTAATCATAGGCAGAAGTGACCATGAACCTTATTCCCACTATTCCCTACATAAATGCATCTCTACCTCAACTTCCCCTTAGCTGGATCTCAAAAACGTTGTCAGAGCAAACACAGTTAAACTATCTTACTTTGCACATTGTATGAAAACAGGGCCATGTGAAGCCATTGCTGGACATTGCTTTTCAGGGCCTTGGAAGGGGGAGGCAAGCAAAGCATCCTGAAACTCAGACTTGTTAGCTTTTAGCAGAGCTGCCTCTGCCAGCGCTAACGTTAGTTGTTATTGGGTGGTGGGCTCTTAATGTCAGTTTGTAGCATTCTCCTGAAATGCTAACAAGTTTAAATGAGCTGAAAAAAATCACAAGGCATTATTAACTCTTGTAAGAATTTAGAGATAATCTTAGTTAAACGATATTTAGAGGTAATCTAATTAAAGGTTATGATACACACATACCTTTTAAAAGTGAAACAGTAACTCTCATTTGAAGTCAAGAACTGAATTGCACAGGAAAATGGGTTCAGACACTATATTTCTTTTAATGTATTCAGCTTCTTAAGAGTTATTACAAACCAGAAGCGATAAATCAAACACGTGACAATGAAACTCTCAAACTCCCATCCTAGTCTGCGTTTTCTGATTTATTTTTATTTTGTTTTATTGCCAGATAACTCTATTTTACTTAACTTGGTGGATCTCTTCAAGTTTCAAGACAAAAAACAGATACGTAAGCACCATTTGCAAACATTAGAAACCAACGAAAATCTCGATGATTTACAAAAATTCAGGAAGTAGAAAGGGAGTCCTAGAAATTAGATTGACAAATGAAATAAAACATAACAAATTACAATGCATTTGAGTAAATGATAGCCTCGTTATTTCCAAAAAGCCTTACCAACACATTCAGTCTGCACATGTGACTTTGTACATCAGGGAAAAGCAGACGGTATCATTAAAATCCCTGGGTCCTTCAATCCCGAGGCTTATCTCTCCTGCTGAAGAGTTTCTGTATTTTCACCCTTTGACTTCTTTGACACTCCTTCAATGCTCCGTGAAATCATTTTCAGCCTGTCCTTGCCTGTGCTTCTTGCTTGCACTGAGCCTAAGACCAGCCACTGTCTTTTCAGAACTGCGCAGCATAAGGTATGTCCCAAGCTTGTGCTTTTTGGATTTCCTCTTATAAGCAGTAACTTTTCAAAGCCCCTCTTCCTCCCCAGAATCTCACTCCCTGGTTTTCCCTCCCAGTCTTTCGACAGTTACATTGTTTGCCCCAGCTGCTATTTTTTTTTCTCCCAATGGCTCATGGTTTGTCCTAGCTGCTATTTTTTGCCCCAGGTGGCAGCAGCTTATTCATTTGACTTTCATCGTTTTCAAGAACCAAGTAGTCTCTGCATCCTGATTTAGGCATTCCTTTGGGGAAACCCCAGTCAGATCAAATCCTGTTTGAGGGACTGGCAGTAACTCAAAACCGGCAGTTCCTTGGAAACAAGGTCTGTTCTGCTCTCTCCAGAATCAGACACTCACACCAGGAATGCAGGCTGCCATCTGCAAGACCTCTGCTATGGCTGGGAAGGGGATGCCACACAAATCTATCTCACTTCAGCCACAGTTCTCCTGCCTACATAAGCGGTCACTTGGTTGCTGTAAACCTTTGACCAGTTTCCAGAGCTCTGATAAGGTGGTTTCTGACAGTTTTCCCAAGGTTTTCAGTGTTTCTGGGATGAGACGGCTCCTGGATGTCCCTACTCAGTATTTTTTGCTGACATCATTCTAAATATATTTTTAATAGTATTTTTAGTGTCCTTTTCTTTTCTTTTCTTTTTTTAAAGATGGGATTTCACCATGATGGCCAGGCTGGTCTTGAACTCCTGACCTCAGGTGATCCACCCACCTCGGCCTCCCAAAGTGCTAGGATTACACACGTGAGCCACCGGCCCTTTTTCTTTTCTTTATCCTTTTTTTTTTCTTTCTAACATTTATTTTAGGCTCAAGGGGCACATGTGCAGGTTTGTTACGGGAGTAAATTGCATGTCCTGGGGGTTGGTGTACAGATTTCTTTTGTCCCCCAGGTAATCAACATAATGCCAGATAGTTTTTCAATCTTCGCCCTCCTCCCAGGGTCTGTTGTTTCCTTCTTTGTGTCCATGTATTCTCAACGTCTAGCTTTTACTTGTAAGTGGGAACCTGCAGCATTTGGTTTTCTGTTCCTGGGTTAGTTTGCTTAGGTCACTCTCCGTTTTCTGACCTATAATCCCTTCTAGCATGCACTCAACCAATCAAGCATAAAGCCTGCACTTACAAAGGGGAGACTGTTGTTGAAACTCCGAACAAAGTCTCCACCCAGATGTGTATCCTCACCAGTTCAGCCAGGAGCATTGATGGACATCTCGGGTGTTTTCTTCTTTGAGACAGGGTCTCACTGTCATCCAGGCTGGAGTGCAGTGGTGCAATCACAGCTCACTGCAGCCTCAACCTCCCAGGCCAAAGTGATCCTCCATCTCAGCCTCCCAAGTAGCTGGGACTGTGGGGCTGTGTGGGAGAAGTTTCCCTTTCTGGGTCCGCTAGGGGTGGGGTGTCAAGTGCAGGAAATGTCCGGTTTTCCTGCTGGCCGCCAGGTAGAGCTATCTGTGTCCCACCCACAAGCCAGGTAGGGCTCTTGGTCTCCGAATTTTCCGCCACTGGCTCTTGGAGGAGGGGACTCCATGACTCGGGGTTATAAAACAAGTAGCCGATCCCGTAACGGAGTCGAAGATCAATTAATCCAGAGGAAGTTTGAAAGAACTCCTGTCTTGGCCGGGTGTGGTGGCTCAAGCCTGTAATCCCAGCACTTTGGGAGGCCGAGGCAGGTGGATCATGAGGTCAAGAGATCGAGACCATCCATGTCAACATGGTGAAACCCCGTCTCTACTAAAAATACAAAAAATTAGCTGGGCACTGTGGCGCGTGCCTGTAATCCCAGCTACTCGGGAGGCTGAGGCAGCAGAATTGCCTGAACCCAGGAGGCGGAGGTTGCGGTGAGCCGAGATCGCGCCATTGCACTCCAGCCTGGGTAACAAGAATGAAACTTCGTCTCAAAGAAAAAGAAAGAAAGAAAGAAAGAAAGAACTCCTCTCACTGTCTGAGAACACGAATGGGGAGGGAATGACTCAAGAGTGCAAACTTCAGGGGCTCCTGCCTGAACACATTCACCCTCTGGGTCCTCTTGGACAGGGTGGGGCTGCCTTTTCTCTCTCTCTGTCTAATAAAGTGCTCGTTTGCAAAACTCTTTGGGTCCACGATTGCTATTTGACGGTAAACTCACTGTGCCTCTGGGGCCTCTATCCCCGTTCTTTGGGGTTAAAGAGGCCAAGAGTGGACGAGCGGGCAACAGCTCCCGTTTCCTTGGTGTTCTAGTGGTTAGATTTCCTGGTTTTTGCCCGGGTGGCCTGGATTCGACTCCTGGTGTGGGAACCAGGCAACCTGACTGAAGTTTCACTCTGCCGGTAACAGGACTGCAGGTGTATGCCGCACGTCCAGTGAATGACATGCATCTGCTTACAGGAGTTCTGTCCTCTATTCTTAGGCAAATCAACATTTATGATTGATTTACTTAAATTGCTATTTCTTCATTGTCTGTTGGATTTATTAACTCCTCACATGACCCCACTGTATTGACAATGAAAATGAATTGTCACAAGGAATTCACAGAGAAAGATGAAATGCAGGGACAGGAGGGTGGGAGAGGGCAGTCGTGGACTTTTCTGGCCGGTGCACATGTTTGAAGTTCTGCAGGGAGGGCTGGGAGGACAGTGGATTTTGTATTTAACCCTGTGCGATGTCACTGCTTCAAGGCCTGCTTGGGCCATCAAAGTCACTGTGGGAAAGATGATTTTCTCGGATATGAGAGTTGTTAAAAGCAAAGCATTTCCTAAAGAAATTTCCATGTAAGCTGAATGGCCTATTTTACCATCACATGATAATACAGAGATAAAAGGCAGAGCAAAAAGCTGACGTCGGGAGTCTGGGCTACTGCTCAGTAGTTCAGCACAGCCTGCCCACTCTCAGAGTCAGGTGACTGGAAGATTTTTCTGTTGGTCCGAAACTTCTTCAAGGGCAAGCATCCCATCTCTTGCTTCATTTCCTCCCCATCCAAATGCCTGTATCAGTGCTTCATGCTTAGTAGCTGCTCAGTAAATTTTTAACAGGCATGAAAATGCCTGAACAGCCTCAATTATAAAGGACAAAGTTTAGGTCTTTCAGAATCTAATATTCTATCCCAAAGTATTTTAAGCCAGTTATTTTAGTATCTTTGTTACATATTCAACAAACTTACCAGAAATTCTTTTTCTTTTGTTTAAGAAACAATATTAACTGTCAAGCTGGGCATGGGAGCTCAGGAACGCTGGCTCTGCAGTCAGACCTGACTTCAGATCCCAACTTGTGTGGCTTCCACAGAAAGTTTGACATAACACCCAGCTTATAGTGCTGCTATGTCATCAGTAACACCAACAGCAGTAATAATAAAAATGGATGAGCATGGTGGTGGTACCTGCAGCCCCAGCTTTCTGGGAGGCTGAGGCAGGAAGATTGCTTGAGCACAGAAGTTCAGCCTGCGCAATACGGTAAAAACCCATGTCTGACCAGGCTCTGTGGCTCACACCTGCAATCCCAGCACTTTGGAAGGCTGAGGTGGGCAGATCACAAGGTGGAGAGATCGAGAACATGGTGAAACCCTGTCTCTACTAAAAATACAAAAAGTAGCTCGGTGTGGTGGCATGTGTTTGTAGTCCCAGCTACTTGGGAGGCTGAGGCAGGAGAATCGCTTGAACCTGGGAGGCAGGAATTGCAGTGAGGTGAGATCAGTCACTGCACTCCAGCCTGGCAATAGAGCGAGATTCTGTTTTTTTTTTTTTTTTTTTTTTTTTAAAAAAGCCAAAAACCAAAAATAAAATCCGTGTGTGAAAAAAGTTAGGTAAGGAGTGTTCTGAGCCCCTTCTACCAGCCGGGAGCCTGGCACAGACTACACATGTGGTAATGCCTTTGACCCTCACAGTCATCCCGTGAGGCAGGGCATTGTCACCCCAGTTTACAGATGGAGCCACTGAGGCACTGAAAGTCTAAGCAACACGCTCACTGTCACACAGCTGGTGAGTGAGGAACTGGGGACTGAAACCCCAGCAGCTGAACATGAGGGGATGCCCACAGTGAGTGCTGGGTGAGGAGCTGTGGAAGGCAGCGGCAGGGCCTTGCACAGGACACAAAGGCAGTGAGCAAGGCGAGTGCCTTCCCTTGGAGCTCTTGCAGGTAAATAGGGAAGGAAAACCTGTGGACTTCCAGATCTCATCTGTGCCACAGGGCACCCTGGAGAGGAACTGGGCCGTAAGAGGACTGGAGGAACTGTCCCGGCGTCTGGCCTTTTCCCGGAGCCTTAGAGGATATTGACAGTCGGGCAGGAGGGTATTTCAGGTGGGAGAGCTCCAGGAGGTCGGGGGGGGGGGGGCAGCACGTGATGTCGGATGATTCCTTCAGGGGAGCGCGGCCTTTAGGAAATGAAGTGGCGCCCGCCGCGCTGGGAAGCGGTGAGCACGTGGATGGCGGAGACCCTGGGCTTCATGCTAAGGAATCGGATTGTTTCCCGCAGGCCGCGAGGATTTTAGTGCAGGTCTGAAGAGCATCTTTTGTGCTTCCACAGAACGTCCTGCCTTTGGCGAGGTTGGAGCCACTGCAGCTGTTGGCCTAGAATTTGAGCTAAACAAATGGGTGTCGTACAGAAAATGGCTCCAGACGCACGGGCGGACGCGGGCCCGGGCACCAGAGCATCTGTTCCTCCTCGCAGGGCTGCAGCCGGCTCCCCGACTCCCCGGTTTTAATGCCAGCATCATTCGGTAGCGTTTGCCACCTGCTGAACCATCTCAAAGTCGGGTCGCTGTTCCCTCCCCAGTCTCCCCTCCCCCACTGCTACTCCACAGGCCACTTGGCTTTGTAGAATCATTTTAGAAAATGTTTATAATGTCTTACTACGGCCTGTTCCATCTGCTCCTCTCTCCTGGAGGTCTGGCTCCTTCACAAGGCCAGGAAGTCAGGCTCCCCGCGCCAGGAAAGGTTAAAAATGCGGCTCCGATCTTTCTGCGGTGCGGTCGTTGACTTCTTTGCCTCCATCCTTCCGTAGACGACTTAAAGCAATCTTTCCTTCAAGGAAGCCGAGTCTATTGCTCCTTCGTCAATAAATAACAAGAAAAAATATAGATCAGTTTCTCATTGATATTAGTGGGCCATATGACCGTGCCAGCAGCACATACGTGCATAAGAACACATCACACACACACACACTGGAGTACACACACTTACACATACATGTGCACACACTTGCATGTACATGTGCACACCATGCTTCAAAGCAAACCTTCCCTGGCGTGTTATACTCAAACTCTGTGTGGGACACTGCCTATTGGTATACTTTATTACTTTAATAGATGGTAAAATTCACAACAAAAATTATTCTCACTCAAGAGATGGAGAAAATCAATACACTCAAAACAAGGAGCGTCAAGGCAGTCTGAATGAAAATGATACAGGTTTGCGGGTAAGCTTTTGAATTCTGTAGGAACATCTGACAGGAACACATTTTATTGTAATTTAAAAACGATCAGCAAATGTAATAAAAATGCAGTGTTTTAAAAATAGAAATAGTTAATTGAGGTTATAAGCAAATCTCAGCTTTTATCCTCCTGTTAAATGATACTGTTCTTTTGAAGAATACAGTCACGGCAAATTGCCTGCAGATGTACATATTATTTTTTGGTCTTAATTGAGAGGGCAATACAAGTTTTTGAAAGTTGGCCTTGATGATCATCCTTGCTTCCTATATTTAATAAAGTCCTATTTGAATATTTTTATATTTTATTTGCTGCCTGTGGAGCAGGCATGTTTGTTTGCCAATACGACTATGCAGAAAAAATTAAGAAACGTACCACAAGTCCCAGTCAGCAAAGAGCAAAAGCTCTTTTGTTTTGTAGCTGCAGCAAGAACTCCTCCTAGTGGACTTGCTCAGAATTATTTACTACATTTGCAGAGAAAGGCGTGAGGTGAATGCATTGTAATGGTCAGTACATCATAATCTTTCACGAGTGGTGCAGAAAATGCCTTTCTGCCATCATAGAATAAATGGAAAGAACTTACAAAGCAAGTATTGGAAATGAAAACAAGCTAGATTGGACCTCTGGTTATTATCTACTTTATACTGTGTTATTTTATTTGGAAAAGAAACATAATTCTAATTATGAATTATTCACTAGAACTTTTAAAATTTATTTATAATTGACGCTTTATAGTCGTACATACTTCTGGGGTACAATCTGATGTTTTGATACACCCTACTGTGCAATAGAGCAGGGGTCCCCAATCCCGAGGCCAGGGACCAGTACCGGTTCTCGGCCTGTTAGGACCCAAGCGACAAAGCAGGAGGTGAGCAGCGGGCAAGCAAGTGAAGCTTTGTCTGCATTTGTGGCCACTCCCCATGGCTGGCATTGCCGCCTGAGCTCCGCCTCCTGTCAGATCAGTGGCGGCATTAGAGTCTCGTGGGAGCATGAACCCTCACTGCGCATGTGAGGGACCTACATTGCATGCTCCTTATGAGAACCTAATGCCTGATGATCTGTCACTGTCTCCCACCACCCCCAGATGAGACAATCTAGTTGCAGGAAAACAAGCTCAGGGCTCCCACTGATTCTACATTATGGTGATCTGATCATTATTTCATTATTTATTACAGTGTAATCATAATAGAAATAAAATGCATAATACATGTCATATGCTTGAACCATCCCAAAACCATCTGCCAACATCCCCTGCCCCAACCCTGGTCTGTGGAAAAATTATCTTCCATGAAACTGATCCCAGGTACCAAAAATGTTGGGGATCACTGCAATAGAATAGCAAAAAGAAGTCTTCCTATCTGACTGTAATTTGTATCTGTTGACCAACCTCTCCCCATTCTGCCCTTCCTCCTCTGAATATGCCAGCAATTTCTATGTGTGCTCTGGATGTTTGTGAAATTGCTTCAAAAGTTATCTTTTCATAGTTACAGAACAAGATGAATGTTAAATGTCTGATTTTTACCAAAGAAGTACGAACATGGTGACTGTTAATTCTTATTCAGTCCAAAGCCTGCTGAACACTTCCTCGTAGATACGTACCAGATAATGAAGGGCTTTAAAAACTTGTGTCAAATTATAAAACTTTAACACAAGAACAATAAACTGAAGTGTATAGTCGATGAAATATCGTATGGAACAACTCTGAATGTGCTCATTCTGCAAGCAACAAAAGAATGTAGTGGAAGACGATAATGTAATTGTAGGTATCGGAATGACACGAGATTCTGTTCTTTTTAACTTTCGTGCTCGGACACTGTTTAGTTTCTTCCCAGAACTCTGTGCTGGATATTTCCTCTAATACCCAGCTTACTGTTAATAAAATCTCAAACACGACTGTGAGGCTTTGACTAGAAGACTGACTTTGACTGCATTTACTACAGCATTGCTGCGCTCACTTCCTTCCTCATTTAGCAGCTGTAAATGATTCTTCAGCAGTGAAACACTTAGTATGCAACGCTATTACAAGATTGAAAGGTGAAGAAGCGCAGACTTCATCTAATAGTCTATGTTACAAATGATAAAAGGATATTTTTAAAAGAGGCATATTTCTCCAGCTCGTTAAAATGAAACAGATCTTTCCCTGGGACACAGTACTTCCTTGTTTTTGTTCTTACAAACAGATTAATTATAGAAAATGTATTACCCCATACGTTTATAATAAGAGAAGTTGTAAGCCACATTCTTGAGTCAAATTACTTATTAGTAGTTCAAACAGTGCAAATGGCTTTCTGAAATAAAGCTTTTTCTGATTAATATACCTCTATCCTGCTATTTAATGAATACATTTAATTTTTTATTACTAATTACAATTCCTGTCTATTCATGACACATCATGCTGTAAGTGTAACATATTGAATCCACATGTAAGTGCACTAACCATTACTGCTTTAAAACCTGTTGGCTTTTTACCACTTTCAAAGAAACTACTCCCCTACTTGCACCGCAGTCTCAGCACAAATTTATGATTTCACCGGTACAGACAGAATGCTAAATGTAAACTAAACAAATACTGTACCACCTAGTGCCATCTTAGGGTGGTCTTTATGTACCATAACTCAGCCATGAGTTATTCCAATGGCTATGTTTTAAATCTGCAATCATTAAGAGGGACTGTTCTATGTGGAGTCACATTTTCAGCATGGTGGAGTGACCGTGAGCATGGTGGATGGCTTGCAGTCATGACAGGGGGAAAGACACGTGCTTTCCAGGGACCTACCGCACACACATCCCCCATCAGTGTGGCAGAAACAGCCACTGGTGTGGTTTTACTTTTCACACATCACCAAATGTCCTCTCCAGGCAACTGTGGAGTCTGGTCTCCAGACATTTCCCAGGGGTATTTCTTTCCCACTCAGTAGTGCCCAATGTGAGTTGGGAGACAGTATCAAGAGCAAATAGCTGGGCCCACCCCAGGGGTTCTCAGTCAGTAATTCCTAGCGGGACCCTAGCATCTGCATTTCCAGTAAGTGCCTGGGGAAGGCAGACGCTGCTGGCTCTCCATTACATTCTGGGGACCCCTGAGCTACCAGAATCTCCCTTTCTTTAGACCCAAGACAGATCCCACACCCCACATATGCCGTTTTCTTTTATTTCTTTATCTACATTCATGTTTTATCTCCAGGTATTTGGTATGTACTAGATTATATCATTTAAGATACATTTGGTTTGACCATAAACTCCTTGAAAGCAGAGGACATGACTGACATTTCATTAGAATATTAGAACTGTGTATCTCAAAGTGCTCAAAGTGTGATTTACCAAGTATCTTTTTTTTTTTTTGGAGACGCAATTTCGCTCTTGTTACCCTGGCTGGAGTGCAATGGTGAGATCTCGGCTCACTGCAACCTCCGCCTCCTGGGTTCAGGCAATTCTCCTGCCTCAGCCTCCTGAGTAGCTGGGATTACAGGCACGTGCCACCATGCCCAGCTAATTTTTTTGTATTTTTAGTAAAGACGGGGTTTCACTGTGTTGACCAGGATGGTCTCGATCTGTTGACCTCGTGATCCACCCGCCTCGGTCTCCCAAAGTGCTGGGATTACAGGCGTGAGCCACTGTGCCCGGCCAACAACTACCTTTATCAATACCCCTGGGAGGTCCGTTTAAAAGCACAGTTCCTGGGTGCACTCCAGAAAAGAGGCTTTGGGGGTGGGGCTCTAAAAATGTGCATGTTGACAACTTCTTAGATTACTCTTCTGCAGCTTGAAAATGTCAGGGGACTTCCTGGAATTCCCGCCCTGAGCTACCCCTGGCACGCAGGCTTGTGCGGGGCTCCGGAAGTGCGCCTGGTTGGGGGAGCTGGGCGCTCAGCAGCACGCACCTGGTTTCGCTAAGCCGGGCCTGGGTGGAGACGCGGCTTCTCCCTTCTGTCCGGGGGTCTGGAGGAAGCTTTTGGAGGCTCCAGCTCAGCAGTGCGGTGAGTCCTCAGCCCCGAGCTAAGGAGCCCTTCTCTAACCCCTGACCTGGGATGGGGAGGGAGGAAGGACACCAGCCTAGCTGGCTGTGCCCGGCTGCGCCAGCCTGGAGATCAGGGTACGCGGCGGTCACAGTCACAGGTCTCCAAAGGAAATAGAGGAAACACAGGTAACCATCTAAGTTTGAATTCTACGAGCCCTCTCGTACACCACCGGGCTGTTTACCTCATTTCGTCTGAGAGTTACTCAAGGTTTTCTAGAAAGGCCTAGGAAGGATGAGTTTTAGAGAGGGACACAGTCGGTGTAGCTCGGACCCTCAGATCTTCTTCCAAGATGGCTTCCTCATGGCATGTCTGGCGCCTCTCGGCCCTTTGCGTTTTTCTCTCCTCATATGTGGTGTCTCATCTTCTAGGCCCTCTCTACATAACTTGGGCTTGTCACAGCATAATGGACTCCAAGCTTGGCTTCCAAGACACAGGAGGTGGGAGCTGTCCCTACCCCCAGGCAAGGGCTACCTGGGCAGCACCTCTTCTTCCTGCTGCTTCTGTTGGTCAGAGGAGTCACTGAGCCCCTGCTTGCGCGTGAAGAAGCAGACTCGCCTCTTGATGGGAGTGTGTGAGGCCACATTGCGGAATAGCGTTTGGGGTGGCGGATATGGTCGTGGCCATCTGTGGAAAATATAATCTGTTACATTTAGGAACTAACGCTGGCCAAACACGATTGACTGACTGGACATAGAGAGAGGAACGAGTCAGGGCTTATTCCAAGGTTTCCAGGTGAGTGGTTGGGGGACGATGGTGGCTCTGCTGCCGCTGTTTTCTGTGAAAGGTAGACTGAGTTTTGGACGTGTTAGAATGGTTGGAAATGTGATATTAGAAAATATCTTGGTGGAAATATTTAGTAATTAGCTTAAGTCTGATGTTTGGATCTGGGCCATCAGGTGGATCTAGCTGTCGGCATGCATTTGGAATCCTAGTGCGAATGATCACTCAGACTGACAACGAGTAGATTATCGGCATCCACGGGCTGAGAATGGAAAACTAGGATAGCTGCCATCGAGGGGGCAGTAGACGAACGAAGCCCAGTCGGAGCGGAGGACCGGCTGTCCTGGAAACCAAGGATGCTGAGTCCTTTGACTAGTGCTCATCGGTCCACACCGAGGCCGGTGGATCACAAAGTCAGGAGTTTGAGATCAACTTGGCCAACAACGTGAAACCCCGTCTCTACTAAAAATGGAGAAATTAAGGGACATGGCGGCGCGCGCCTGTAATCCCAGGTACTCGGGAGGCCGAGGCAAGAGAATCGTTTGAACCCGGGAGGCGGAGGTTGCTGTGAGCCCAGATCGCAGCATTGCACTCCAGCCTGGGCGACAGAGCTAGACTCCATCTCTAAGTAAACAAATAAATAAGGACTGATGCAGTGTCGGGGAGGCATGAGGTAAGACTGGACTGAAAGACGTTCTCTGATTTTTTCATCAGCAATTGAACATCGCTGTGAATATGCCATTTCAGAAGAGCTGTGGAAAGATGGGGAGAAGACACACGAGTTGAGGGGTGAAGGAGAGGAAAAGAGGACGGGCTCTACTTTGCGCGTTTGGGTAGGAAGGGGAGGGGACGAGCTGGCAGCAGCATGAAGAAAAGTCTCGGTGAAGAAAGGACGTAAATTAACACCGACGGGCCAAGGAGAAGAAGAGAAGGGAATACAGGGAAAAGGGGGCCTGTGCAGCTCTGGAGGAGAGGTGCTGGGGAAGAGCTTGGGCGGAGGCGGCCGGGGTCTGGCGCTGAGCGCGAGGCGGGCGTCCTGGGGTGGATGTGGCCACGGAGACCGTGTCCGTCCCTTCCGAGGCTGAAGAAGTTAGGGACTGCACCGGCATCTGGAGGAAAGCAGTCAATATTTGGAATATTCAGAGAAGGAAAGGAAATGAATCAAGGACAAGCAGAGCGGCTGAGAGGAGGGGATGATTGTCCAGCCGAGTGGGAGACCACACGTTTTCAGGACAGCGTTCTGCATAACTTTTCTTAACGTTTTCATTAGCATTGGGGAAGTTCGGGAAGAATAAAGGGCACAAGGAAGTAAGGAAGTTAAGTGAGGGGTTCTGGCAGCCAATTATAAGATCCAGAAACGAGTCAAAGGGAGAGAAGTGAGGCTGGGTAGACACAAAGAAGGATGTGCTGGAGTCCTGGAGCTGCGTTACTCAATTACGGAATCGGATAATCCAGTAATTGTGCTCTTTCTCCTTTCTATTTTTCTGTGTAGTTTTATGGCATAGCTATGCTGTGAATTAAATAAAGTCATACATATAGAGGAACACACATATGAAAACACACACATGAAAACACAGTAACACACGGAGCAAAATGGACAAGGACACCTAGAGCTACTTAGAATTCAACAGTGCTCAATTATCGAAGGGTATTTATCCGTTTTCAGACTTTCAGTTATGAGTGCGCTCTGGAGATCTCCTGCACAGGTTGACGACTGCTGTTTAGAATACCGTATCGCACAGGTGAAATTTGCTAAGACGGTACATTTTGTGCCCTCCCCTCACACGCACAGAATAGTGACTGTATGGTGATGAATATGTTCGTTAACTTGATTGTGTGAATCATTTCACAATATAGATGTATATCAAATCATTGCATTGTACACCTTGAATTATACAAGTTTTCTGTCAATTATATCCCAATAAACTGTAAAAATACATTTTTATCCCTTTAAAAGTCAAGTTATGAAAGAATGTATTCTGAATGTAAAATATCCAAATGATGTAGAAAGAGCAAGAACCTTGCCAACCCCATCCCCCTTCTGGGAAGTGCCACTTAGCGTCTGGGGTGCAGTAGCCGTTTCTCAGGTCCTCAGGATGGGAGGCTGCCAGGCAGGGAGTAGAAAGAGCAGGGCTTTGGAGCCCAGGAGTTCTGGGACCACCTCCCTGTAACATCTGTGTGATTTTGGTAAGGCTGTTTAAATTCCCAGGATTTCAGTTTTTTTAATCTCTAAATTGGGTACTTTCAAATGGGATCTATTTTCTAATTTGGGACAGAAAAGGGAATGGAGGGCAAAATTTTAAACAAATGTATTGAGTCAAGAAAATTTCCACCCTAAGAAGCTATATTATTTCCAAGCTGTAGCTTCTTTTCACAGGGTTGGCGTTAAGAGCTGGACAAGATCGAATGAGAGAATAGAAATTCAAGAGTTACGGTGATGTCGACGTGATTTTCTCCCGTTAGGGAAAGAAATGTTTCTGTGAAGTGCCAATACCATTTTCCCAGGCTCATCAGTTGAGCTGAGGTATCTTTAGAAGAATGAGAACATGGCAAAAAAAAAAAAAAGAAAGAAAAGAAAAAAGACAACGTAAAAAAGCAAAATTGCATCTTGCTTTCAAGGTTTCATCTTGCTCTCAGGTGAGAAGGCTGATCCCTTCTCTACTGCTGTCCCTTGAGAAAAGTTGATGAGTTTTCTATTGCGGAGTTTCTTTTTATCTTTCCGGGGATGAGTGTATTGTCACTGACCAGATAACCTTTTAGAGGCTTTGATACAAGTCTCTCCCTGTCCACTTTTGTTCTGGAGAATATCCTCTGTACTTGCGACGTCAGAATTCAAACCAAAAGACCGAGATGAATGTCACGGAAGTGGCTCTCCAGACAGCTTGTCCAGGCAGCTTGCCCACTCCCACGCCCTGCCTCCTGAGCTCAGGAGGTTGGATCTGAAAGCAGCAGAGGACACATCCCTAGTGGCCCCAAGAGCACAAGAAGTCACTCTTCACAGCAAAGAACCCAGGGTGCACGTTTTAAACAGAAAACATTTATTTGGTATTTTTTTCAGAACCAGAAGCACTGGTTTTGGGTCACATATTCCACTTGCTGCTCCTGAGGAGGACACTCAGCATCTCTTTGTTCTGTTTCAGTGAGGCTGATGCCAGTAGAAACACAGTAACTAAAGCATGCGGTTTTCTCAAAGCTGCAGCCTTTCACCAGCTATTGCCTGGTTCCGTGTGCAAACCTCAGGCCCTCATCATTTGCCTATTTTGTATTAGGGAATGCCTAACAGTGAGAGGAAGGAATTAGAGGGAAAGGAACAGCATTGAAAGCCAACCTTGGCGTTGCGGCTGCCGGCTGATTGGAAGGGCTGCTATTTTCAGGGAGAGGAATCAGGGATTCCGTCTTGATCAAAACTAGTTTTTGAGCCTCCTTGGGCTTTAGATCTTTGTTCCGAGAAAAAAATAAAGGCATAACAGAAAATGGGGTAGAATTTTGGATTGGGGGAGTACAGCCGAGAGCCTCACACAGCAAGACTCTGAATTTCTGAGACCCTTTCAGTACGGACACTCTAGAGGCAGTCTTCCTTTGACCCTCAACTCAACCCAGCCCATCAATGGGCCTCACGTCTCAGGTGAGGCAAGCACAAGGTAAACTGAGCAGGGAGAGGTCGGGACAGGGCATTAAGACTGCTGTCTCCCCAGTGGGAGGCTCCATCAGCGTTTCCAACTGGAGTCTGAGAAGCACTTGGTGATATGCCCAAAGCCCCATACCGTTCCATGCCCGTTCGTATATTTGTATATATGATAATGCAAAGTTAGCAAAACTGGAAACAAAAGACAAATCTTAGATTCTACCTTAGTAGAGTTTCAACTGCTTCAATTTTTAAGTTCACCTGACAGATTTACATTTGTGTCTGCACAAAGGGTTCTGTCCTGGAGAAAATTTCAATGCTCTAGAGGAAGAACTACTTGTATATTGACTTGGTCTTTCTGACAGATTTACATTTGTCTCTGCACAAAGTGTTCTGACCTAGAGAAAGTTTCAATGCTCTAGAGGTAGAACTATTTGTATACTGGCTTGGTCTTTCTGGCGGATTTACATTTGTCTCTGCACAGAGTGTTCTGTCCTGGAGAAAGTTTCAATGCTCTAGAGGAAAAACTACCTGTATATTGACTTGGTCTTTCTTTTTTAGCACAATATAATAGTCCCCAAATTTTTATTTTTCAATGAAAATTCACTTTAAGGGTCAGACAATGGAATTTAAACATTCTGTAGAGTATCTCAGTAATGGTGCTTTTGTTGCAGTAACAGAGAGTTCAACTCACAGTGGCTCAAACATTAAGGATATTCATTGGCTCATGAAATTGGGATTCTGGAGGCAGGAGCGCCTCCAGAGCTGATTCACCCAGCAGCTCCACCCGGTGTTAGGGTGAGAGTCTCTCTACTCTCTTCTCTGCCATCCTCTGCGTCACATTTCCTGCGTCTCCCAGGATCACATGCAGATGTTTGCTAAGACTCTAGGCTTTCCTGTGGTGCCCAAAGAAGGTGGCCCCCTGAAGCTTTCGCAGAAGACCTAATACAATCCTTCTTGGAGAGCCCTCCTCTGGTCTAATGAGCCCTAACTGCAGCAAAACCTAATGCAGAACCAGTGACCATCGGGGTAAATGACCCACTCAAACTGGATTAGACGAATCAGTGCCCACCTCGGATATGGGGTTAGATTCAGCTTCCTGGAGTCACACAGACTCATGGAGCACATTAGAACAAATCTGAGAAAGATGGAGAGAGGAACAGATGCGGAGCGGACCAGCAGAGAATTCCCAGCCGTGGCACATCTCAGGTGACATTCCCTTGCATCTGTGTTAGCGCGCCCTCCAAGAAAGATCCTGTGTGAATACAGAAAACTCACTAAGATGTTAGTGTAACCTCCAAGAAAGATCCTGAGTTAGTATATAAAGCAGTCACTTCTCAAAGTGGTTACTGGGTGGTGGGGTACAGTCTTCTGTGAAAAACAACCAACTCTGGGCCAGCCATCCCAGGCTTGAACCCGTTTTTCTACTTACAAGCAATGTAAGGTTCAGCCGATTAGTTATTTCTGTGAGCCTCCATTTCCTAATTTGTGAAGTGTGGGGAATGACAGCAAACCTAAATGGAATGCACTGTAAACCTAAAAGAAGAATACAAGAAAAAAAGAAGAATTGGCACTCCAGCCACATTCCCCAACAGCTGGAAAGGACATGGACACAGCAGAGCAAAGCAGAGCTCCCTTCTCTAAATCCTGTGACGTGAGTATACAAGACCAGTGTGAGTTCCTGGTTCATATCATTTTGTCACATCATAGGGAGAAGGGACGCCTTTCACAAGCCATTCGGAGTAGCCTGCCATGTGCTATAGTCTTGTCAGTAACAGAATCAGTTTCAGGCCACCAGTCTTGTTAATCCTTAATTGTAGCAATTCTAGATGTGAGTGTGGGTAATCATGAGAACATTTATTTAACGCATATTTATTGCACACCTACTCTGTTCAGGCAGTTCTGCAGGCTCTGGGGCTGCGACAGTCATACGTGATGGGCATGTTCAGGTGGCAGTCTTTTTTCCTCTCAACAGCATCTTTTTCTTTGACACAGAGTCTCACTCCGTCGCCCAGGCTGGAGTTAAGTGGCGTGATCTCGCCTCACTGCAACCTCTGCCTCCTTCAAGCAATTCTCTGCCTCAGCCTCCTGAGTAGATGGGATTACAGCTGCCCGCAACCATGCCCAGCTAATTTTTGTATTTTTAGCAGGAACGAGGTTTCACCATCTTGGGCAGGCTGGTCTTGAACTCCTGACTTTGTGATCCGCCTGTCTCGGCCTCCCAAAGTGCTGGGATTATAGGCGTGAGCCACATGTTTTATGTGTAGGAAATTTTGGATGATGCCTTGTGAATGGCTTGAATTCCTCCAACGGTTTGATGTATTCTTTACCCATAGCCACAACTTGTTTTGACAAAAAAGCCGAACTGGTGTCTCATACTATTATTAATATTATTTTCTTGATGACAGGAAATTGGTTAGAGGGAGATTAATATTAGACACCATTTTTTTTGAGGGCTCTCCATGTGACAAACTTTGTGCTAAGAACCTTCCAGTTCACTTGTTCCTAGAATGTCCCTGGGAGCAAGCTACAGGCTCTAGCTGGGGGATTGGCTCTAGCGGGTGGGTGAGGCCTGGCATCTGCTAGCCTGAGGGCGGGAGGCCTGGGGTGACCGGATGGCCCACACAGAGAGGTATCTGAGAGCAGTCTACGTTAAATCGCGGGCTCTGCCTTGAACACCGACTCTAGGGAAGCTGAGTTTCCTTTGATCTGCTGATCCTGTCAGCAAGAGCCCACTCTGGATATGCTGTAGTTGACATTTATTTTAGTTTAGAAATTGCTTCTTTACTTTCCATGCCATTAACTTTACGTAGCAACTGCATCTTTTACCTTTTATGAGGCTGTTTTGACATCAAGTCCGGCTCTGTAGAAAGGGCTGCTTGGGGGTGTTTTTGTAGTCCCTGTGCCCTCTGCACAAGATTATGTTACAACGTGTATTAAAGCTCTCCACTCCGTTACTTTGCTAAGATAGATGGTGAAGTTTAAACACGTAGGCGGCGTCTGATGAAGCACAACTTCAATCAAGTGTCCCGGTGGTGGGTGGAATGGGGCAAATATCTACAGCACACCCACCCCAGGAGCTTGGTGTGTTTGGGGCTCCGGGTGGTGCCTGTGTCTAGAGGGAGCAGAGCTGTCTGACCGGTGGCTGCCGGCGGTCACGGCAACTGTGCCTCATCACAGTGTGGGAAGTGGATGCCACCTCCAGTTGCTTCCAGACATTCTTGATGGTCAAATTCAATTGTCCTTTGCTGTCAAACTTGGTTTTTTAAGACCCATTTTATTTCCAGAGAAGATGTGCTTCACGGCAGCGAGTCATCAGCAAGAAGCGAGCAGAGGACTGAATTACACCCTGATGTCTGCCGCTGTCATTTCTGCCATGCGCCATGGTCACCCCCATTTCAGAATTGTCACCCATTAACACAGGGCAGGGCAAAGTATCAGAACACCAGGCTCCAACCACCGGACCTGCTGGCAAAGACAATGCTAGCTGTAGTATTCTATTTTGAGCAGCTTGACCCTATGTGTACAAATGTTACTCAACAAATTCTCATCAATAGTTTCTATTTTTGCCACGTTTCCTAAGATATTATTTTATACTCTTTAATAAAATTCCCAGATAGCTGAAAATACCATAGATACAACAGAGCAGGAAACAGGAATGGTGGGAGAAATTCATCTTATATGCCGAAGGACCGAAGAAAACAGATAAGAAGTACACAAGAAGAAGAAATGAGGACAATTATAGGCTCATTCATTAAGACCATTAAGGATTATTTATGAATAGCTTCTGTTGCTCTCATTAAATATTCCCATTTGTTTTTAATTTCAATGTATCATCAAGCCAGTAAATCTTCACATTTTTCAAGACTGGAACACGGAGCTAGTCTTACATATATTTATCCACCCCTCACCCACACATCCACACAGGCATCCATCCATCCATCCATCCTTCCACACCCCCACCCACCCACCCATACACCCACCCACCCACCCATCCATCCATCCACCCATCCATCCATCCATCCATCCACCCACCCATTCATCCATCCATCCACGCACCCATCCATCCATCTATCCACCTACCCATCCATCCAGCCAGCCACCCATTCACTCATCCATCCACCCACCCATCCATCCATCCACCCACACACCCACCCATCCATCCATCCACACATCCATCCATCCACCCACTCACCCATCCATCCATCCATCCACCCACCCACCCATCCATCCATCCACCCACCCATCCATCCATCCATCCACCCACCCATCCATCCATCCACCTATCTAACCCTCCATAATGTTTAATTCAACAAACATACATTGAATGCTTCTAGAGGCCACATTCTGCAAGGCTGTGAAGATGTTGTCATGTGCCTTGTGACCATCCTTTCAACTGTCTGTACCCTCAATTTCCACATATGTGGAATGGGGATAATTCTGTCTGGAGGGTGCTACCTTCACTCACTAATGACCAATGTTTACTCTTTAAAGGTTTATGTTGCCAGATAGATTGGCCAGGGTGCCTTGTGCAGGGTCTGGCAGGTGGCAAGGTCTCTACTAGTGGGACCCACTGTGGGAGGACCTGGGTGTCTTGGGGAGAGAGAGGAAGTTTTGGGGGAGATAGTGACACACTGAGAATTTCGTACTGACCATGTGACCTTGAGTAAGTTCTCTCTGTTCCTCAGCATCCATCTTTAAAAAGTAGATATTATAATATCTACAGAGGGTTCCTGTGGGCATTAGAGATCACGCAGGAATAAAGGCTTAGTGCAATTACTGGCAGGAGAGTAGGGACTCAAATATCAGAGCATTTAAGAGAGATGTGAAATGCCCCTTTGCCAAGAAAATATTTCCCCAGACTCTACTCTTGTGCTTAAAAAGTCACACTGGGCAGTCCTTTCTGTGAAGGCACAAAACGCACTGGGAGAAGTACTGAACTCATCTACGAGGGGAAGGATTCTGCTCGGCCATTAGTGATGAATGCTAATCAGACGGCAGATTCCCCGCCCAGATCCTGGAGATGAGGGAAGAAAATTTTGATGGTCCTAGGTCCTAGGGGGCGCTAAATGGAAGGGGCATGCTGGGAAGCACACGGAGCCGCTGGGACCCCACGTATGGGCACTGAGGCCCCAGCATGGAGAGCAGGCTGAGGAGGGGGAGCTCTGCGGGGGAACGTTGTCTGGTGCACCTGGTGCTGAAGGGCAGCCTGTGGCACATAGCGAACCACACCAGATTGAAAGTCACTTATTTATTTATTTAGTAGAGGCAGCTGTCACTATGTTACCCAGGTTGGTCTCAGACTTTTGAGCTCAAGCAACTCTTCGGCCTCTGTCTTGCAAAATGTTGAGATTAGAGGCATGAGCCAACACACCCAGCTGACAGTCACTTCTTAGGAGCCTTTGGTAGCTCTTTCTGTAGGATGATTATTACTAATAGAATTGAACCTGATCTTCAGTGACTGATAAATTCTTTTTTTTGTTTGTTTGTTTTTTGTTTTTGAGATGGAGTCTCACTCCGTTGCCCAGGCTGGAGTGCGATGGCGTGATCTCAGCTCGCTCTGCCTCCAGGGTTCAAGCAATTCTCCTGCCTTAGCCTCCCGAGTAGCTGGGATTACAGGCTTGCGCCACCACACCTGGCTAATTTTTGTATTTTTAGTAGAGACAGGGTTTTGCCATGTTGGAGAGACTGGTCTTGAACTCCTGATCTCAAGTGATCTCCCTGTCTCAGCCTCCTAAAGTGTTGGGATTACAGGTGTAAGCTACTGTGCCTGGCTGATAAATTCCTATCAAAAACCAAAAGCCTGAAATCCCAGCATTTTGGAAGGCAGAGGCAGGAGAATGGCTTGAAGCCAGGAGTTCGAGACTAGCCTGGGCAGCATACTGAGACCCCCATCTCTACAAAAAGTTAAAAAGATTATCTGAGCATGGCAGTGTGTGCCTGTAGTCCTAGCTACTCAGAAGCCTGCATTGGGAGGATCGCTCAAGCCCAAGAGGTTCAGGCTACCTAGAGCTGTGATTCTGCAACTGCTCTCTAGCTTGGGTGACAGAGTGAGACCCTGTTTCTATTTAAAAAATCTTACAAACATAGCTCAGGAAGGGAAAACCAAGCATTGTAGGTCCTCACTTGTAAGTGGAAGCTAAGCTATGAGGATGCAAAGGCATAATAATGGTGTAATGGACTTTGGGAACTCAGGGTGAAGGGTAAAAGGGAATGGGGAATAAAGGAGTGTATGTTGGGGACAGTGTATACTGCTCAGGTAATGGGTGTACCAAAATCTCAGAAAGCACCACTAAAGAACTTTTCCACGCAAAAATCACCAGCTGTTCCCCAAAAACTATTGACATAAAAATAATAAAAATAAAATTTAAAAAAGTAGCCTATTTATTACTCTTTAACCGCTAAGTCACTGGACAAAATAGCTTAGCATTCAGAGTGAATTGGAATATTAATTGCCTATGTCAAAAAAGTCTCATGGTCAACTCAGTGTGAGATTTGCTGCAGGTATTGTTCTGCTCTTGTGTAAGATCAACATGTATCAGCACATTTAAAGCGCTGAGAAGTCCTGCAGTAAACATATCTGCTTAATGTCATTTAAGCCAGAGTTTCCCAAATTTATTTGACCACAGGCAGAGATCCATGATAGTCCCACAAAATCTTAGAAACATGGATCTCTGGATGAGATTGGCATGATGGACACATTGTGGGTTCCACCACTGTGTATCACGTAGCCTAGAATAGTGTCTTAGTCCCTTTTGGGTTGCTGTAACCGAATCCCTGAGACTAGGTAATTTTCTTTTTTTGAGATGGAGTCTCAGTCACCAGGCTGGAATGCAGTGGCACAATCGTGGCTCACTGCAACCTCCGCCTCCCAGGTTCAAGTGATTCTCCTACCCCAGCCTCCTGAGTAGCTGGGATTACAGGCATAAGCAAGCCAATTTTTGTATTTTTAGTAGAGATGGGATTTCACCATGTTGGTCAGGCTGATCTCGAACTCCTGACCTCATGATCCACCTGCACTGGCCTCCCCACGTGCTGGGATTACAGGTGTGAGCCACCTCTCCTGGCTGATACTAGGTAATTTAAAAAGACAAGAGGTTTATTTAGCTCACAGTTCTGCAGGCTGGGAAGTAGGAGAAGCATTGTCTCAATACTTGCTCAGCTCCTCATGGGGGCCATGGGCTAGGTCAAAATAATTTATTTTTTGTGAGAATCAATCTAGTCTTGCCAGAGCGAGAACTCACTCACTGCCATGAGAACAGCACTAAGCCACTCACGAAGTTTTCACCCCCAAGTCCGAGACACTTCTCACTAAGTCCCACCTCCCAGCACTGCCACGCCAGGGACCAAATTTTAGCAGGAGTTCTGGTAGGGACAAACCACCCGTGTCCAAACTGTAGCAGGTAGGTAATAAACTGCGGGAGTTTCTCTGAGGTCAGAAGTACAGATTCATTCATTCAGTCAGTTAATTGGTACCGAGGGCCTATCTTCTGCCAAGCACATTCCCAGTGTTGGAAACACAGCAGTGAATAAGGAAGTTGAAATTGCTGGTCTCTCAGAGCTACACTCCATTAAAGAGGCAGACAGAATATGTGAACATCTAATGTGCAGTGGAGAGCTGTTGCTATGAAGAGAAACGAAGGCCAGTTTTGGAGGGTGCTCCTTCCTTGCAGTGCTGGAGGAAGGCCGCCAAGCTGAGGAGACAGTGGAGCAGGTGTCTGATGAGGAGCAGCGGTGAGCCACCGGGACATCTGGGAAAGGGCCTTCCCGGTAGAGAGGGCGTGATGGCAAAGTTCCTGAGGCAGATCCCTCCTGGCCTGCTGTGGGAGCTTTCAGGAGGGGATTGAAGAAAGGAGGGGAGAGGGGGGTGGGGTGAGACAGATGGAGCCCTCCAGCCTACGGCAAAGATTCGGGACTGCATCCTGAGGGGACTTGCAACCCCTGGAGGGTCCTGCGTGGAAGGATATCAGGCTGGGTCTTTGACAGTTCTTGTGGCAGGTGTGTGCAGGGTAGACCCGCAGAAGCGAGGCACTAGAGGGATGGTTAGGAAGCCTCTATTCTACTCCAGGTGGGAGGCCACAATGGCTGGGCCCAGGCTGGTGGCAGTGGAGACAGTGGAAAAGAGCTGAATTCCATGGATATTTCTAAGGTAGAGCTGATAGTGTTTGCTGATGCATTAGGTATGGAATCAAGTGAGTATCATAGATGTTGCTGTGCACCGCAGGTTTGATAAGCAAACAGAGGATGTAAACCAGCTGGCTCCCAGGATCACTCTGGGTCTATCAGACCAGCAGTGTGACCTGGAGCAGGGCATGTACCTTTTCCAACTGTCCTCCCTCCTCTGTGCAACAGAGATGAAAATAATACTTGCTTCATAGGATGAGCTGAGGGAATGCAGGCCTTGTACCTATAAGGGGTTCTGCATCATACGCCATCAGGAAAACTCACATTTAAACAACAGTGACTTACCACTACTCACCTATGAGTGGCCACATTGGGAACACTGACAAAAATTGCTGGCAGGGATGTGGAGCAGCGGGGCCTCTCGTTCATTGCTGGTGGGTATAAAACTTGTACAGCCGCTTTGGAAGACAATTTGGCAGTTTCATATAAAAGTAAACATACCCTCCCCATGTCACCTGTCAGGGTGCTCCCTGGAAACATATCCATACAAAAACCTGCACGTGCATGTTCATAGCAGCCTTCTTCTCAATTGCTCAAACTTTGAAGCAACCAAGATATTCTTCAGCAGGAGAATGAATAAGTAAACTGTGGCACATGTAAACACTGGAATTCTATTCAGCACTGAAAAGAAGTACGATGTCAAGGCATGAAGACGCGGAGGAAACTCGAGTGGAGACTAAGTGAACGACAGTCTGAAAAGCCTCAATACTTTAAGATTCTAACTGTGTGACTTTCTGGAAAAGGCAAAGCTGTGGAGACAGTAAAATGAGCAGTGGTTTCCAGGGTTTAAGGAGGAGGGAGGAGTGAACAGGCAGAGTGCAGAGGACTTTTAGGGCAGTGACATACTTTGCATGACAGCACGGTGGTGGACACATGTCAATATATATTTATACAAACACACAAAGTGTACAACACCCTGATGAACCCGAATGTAAACCGTGGACTGTGGGTGATAATGATGTGTCAGGGTACGTTCATCAATGGTATCAAATGCCCCGTTCTGCAGGGGTTATTGGTGACAGGGATGGCTGTGCAGCATGAGGCAGGAGGTATGTGGGAAATCTCTTCACCTTCCACTCAGTTTTGCTGTAAACTTAAAATGGCCTTAAAAACAGCGAGTTTTGTTTTGAGACCGAGTTTTGCTCTTCCAGGCTGGGGTACAATGTCATGATCTTGGCTCACCACAACCTCCACCTCCTGGGTTCAAGTGAGTCTCCTGCCTCAGCCTTCTGAGTAGCAGGGATTACAGGCATGTGCCACCATGCCCAGCTAATTTTGTGTATCTAGTAGAGGGGGGTTTCTACGTGTTGGTCAGGCTGGTCTCAAACTCCCGACCTCAGGTGATTCACCTGCCTTGGCCTCCCAAAGTGCTGGGATTACAGGCATGAGCTACCGTGCCCAGCTAATTTTGTATATCTAGTAGAGGGGGGTTTCTACGTGTTGGTCAGGCTGGTCTCAAACTCCCGACCTCAGGTAATTCACTTGCCTTGGCCTCCCAAAGTGGTGGGATTACAGGCATGAGCCACCATGCCCAGTCAAAAATAATGATTTTATTTTAAAATACCTGCAAGGGCTCACCTACCACCGACAGGCATATGTAGAAATGGAAATGATTGTTAACTTAAATAATTAACCACAATTTAAAAGTGCATTTATCAATTAAATCAATACAATTAAATAAATAGATATTGAGAGAGGGAGAAAGTTCGATATTTAATTGTCAGTTTGTTCTGCTACATGAGCAGGAGGGCATGTACACGCAGACACTGAGAGAAAATGATGGAGATGCCTCTGCATGTGAAACATGCAGGTGAAACTTGCTGGTCTGTGAGCAAAGGGGCAGCACCGGATGTGCCTAATTAATCTTTTGTTCTGTGTTCTGAATGCAGTACAAGAGGCAGGCCTTTAGAAATCCTTTTCCCGCTTTCTGGGGAAGCTGCTGTGGCCAGGTACTCTCAGTCCAAAGTCATCAAAAACTCCTCCTGTAGTCCCAGCTACCCGGGAGGCTGAGGCAGGAGCATCACTTGAACCTGGGAGGCGGAGGTCGCAGTGAGCCCAGCTTGCACCACAGCACTCCAGCCTGGGCGACAGAGTGAGACTCTGTTTCAAAACAAACAAACGAAAACCCAAAAAACATAAAAAACAAAACTCCTCACTGCAGCAGCAGAAAGCGCCCCCCTTGCAAAATCATTCCAGGCTGTTAGCAAAGAAGGGGAGGGGAGGGGGTAAACGGAAGGGTCTCGAGGTCCATCTCTCAGGCTTGTCAGGAGCATTTGTCAGCTTGGTCATGAGCGAAGGAGGCGCTGATTACAGGCCTAGTCAGTGCTTCCTGTTCTGGGCGACCGCAGGGGACTTGCCTGGCACAGGAGGGAGGGAGCTGCAGGGGCGGGAGTGCCACCTTCGTGGGGCGAGGACACGCCCCGTGCCAGCCCTTCCTGCGGCGTATTTGTGCACCACACAGCACTGCCTGGCAATCGCATGTGGACAGTGCAGTTTTACAAGTCGGACACGATCCGCAGACGTGAACTTTACCTAAGTAAATAAAGCCATCTGTCTGATCCAAGGTTTTCTTTTGTTCTGTATTGAAGCGGCTTCTTAGGAAAATGACTAATGTTCAGCTGTTTCAGGAGAAACATGAGAGACTGCTTTCTTTAATTTTCCCATTTTAATCTTTAAGGGAAATAAACATTCTAAAATGAAAGTGTAAAGAAAAATGTCCTATAGAGTTCAAGTTGGGCAGAGTGTGAATTATTATTAAGAAAAATGCTAGGATCGTTTGAGAATTTTTTTTGTCAAGTTTTTAAAGTGTGCTACAACTCAAAGTAACTAAGAAAAACCTTTTAAAAAATCATATCTTTATAGAATAGTCACACTATACGTGATTCATCTATCTTCAATTTACAAACCAACATAACTAAAATTAAACACAATTAAAAAAGGAATTTTTTTTGTATTCTGCATTAAAAATTTAAAATTCTTCTCCTTGAAATGATATATTTAAAAACTCCCCAAGTCAGTTTAGAAAGTCACCAGGGGCTTGACCTAGTCACCTCCATGGAGGGCACGCGTCATCACAGACTGAGTGAGACCATAAATCTAATGAAGAAAGCTGTGCCGAGCAGGGCAGTTTTCGTTTTCACGTTGAAATTAACTTATGCTTAATTTTGATTTAAAATTGAACCAAATTACAAAAACAGGGAAATGCAAACTTCAAAACTGTTACTAGAATTGAATTCGTTTTGGAAATTAGCTAGTGCTGAAAATATAAGCTAATATGAACAAATATAGCCTGATAATATTTGCCTGTGCCAATATGTTAATGAAATGGCAAAAAAATTTATTGTTAACAAAATTGCTTTTGAACAGATTCAGATTCAGTTAGCTGATTATGACTTTGGGCACCTAACTTATTTATCAAGTGAAAGTACAAAAAGACGATTTGGTAAGTTGCCTAAAATTACTTAGATTTTGCCAGCTTCCTAAGATTAAAGAATATTCAATTAAAAAGAAAAAAATTGAGGAAAATATTTTTCAATAAGATCTCTTAAATCCACCTAGAAATCTTCACTCTAAAGTTTGTTGATGATTTTCTATGCTGAGTTTGATACATAATTGTTTAGGTAGAATGCTGTCTTGTGGTTTATTACATATTACTTATGAGTTTTTATAAATGATAATTTACATTTTTATAAATTTCATTGTTGAATATTGAAGAACTCACTACCAAATGTTGAATCTTGAATGTTCTTCCTTCTGATCAATTGCATTTTTTCTTAAGAGACCGATTCTCACTCTGGAAGAAGCGCAGTGGTGCAATCATAGCTCACCACGGTTTCAAACTCCTGGGGTTCAAGTGATCCTCTTGCCTCAGCATCTTGAGTAGTTGGGACTACAGGCACACACTACTGTGTCTGTCTAATAGAGTTGGGGGTCTTGTTATGCCGCCCACGCTGGTCTTAAACTCCTGGCCTCAAGTAATCCTCCTGCCTCAGCCTCTGTAGTGGCTGGGATTACAGGTGGGAGTCACCTTGCCTAGCCCAACTGGTTTTTTTTTTTTTGAGACAGAGTCTCACTCTGTCACCCATGCTGGAGTACAGCGATGTGATTACAGCTCACTGCAGCCTCGTTTCCTGGGCTCAGGTGATCTGACCCCTCGGCCTCCTGAGCAGCTGGGCCTACAGGTGAGCACCATCATGCACAGCTAATTTTTGTACTTTGTGGCAAGAGGGTTTCACCATGTTGCCCAGGCTGGTCTTGAACTCCTGTACTCAAGCAGTGTGCCTACCTTAGCCTCCCAAATTGCTGGGATTACAGGTATGAGCCACTGCGCCTGGCCCCAGATACATTTTTGAGTGCAACTTACACTCATTTTGTCTTGTTCTTTGGTCTGAAAATATCCCTTTAGGACAGGCTTTATGAACCAAAATAAGGAAACATTTAAAAATCACCCGGTCTATCCCTCTCTCTCCAGCCTAAGTGTTTATAAACTATTTAGAAATGTTATACTGTGTTACACTTAGAGCTGTATGTAACTTTCACTTTATTTGCTCCCTGATTTTAAAGCAGAAGCAAATGTCTTGCATACGTGTCAAGCAAAGTTTCATTTTGTGTAAGGCCCTCAAATGACACACACAAAGACAGGTATAAAGTGCTGGGGATGAGGGTGCTGTGAATGCCCAGAGCAGGAAGTACTGAAAAGATGAACTCGCCAAAGTCAGCTTGTTCCGGATTATGCACTGCCTTTACCAAAAGTTTAAAAGGTGTGGATCTGATTCCTTAGGTGAGTGACAGGCCTGCATCACTGTAAGCTCCAGTGGCAGGAGGGTTGAAATGTGAAGCAGTCAGCAGGTCAGTTACAAAGCCTTGGCGGGAGATTTTGAGGGCTTGAATCACGGCAGTTGAGGGAGAGGAAGAAAATTTGAGATAAATGTGTTTCATGGATGAAATCTGTGAGATTGTCTGGCCACGAAGTGTTGCGTAAAAAGGAAAAAGAACGGTGGTTCTTCCGGGACCCAGGATGATGCTATTAGCCATCACACGTCATGCAGGAACAGGGATGGCAGTGGCACATTACTGTGAGAATCGCCGAAACCCTGCACTGCACTGTTACGCCAGGTACGTGGGCTTTAAACACTACAACCACAAGAGGTGAGGTTTAACAACCCCATCCTAATTGAAGTCACTGAACCACTTCCTCCACCGTATCTCACTTCTTCATCTATATGAAGCAATTAAGAAACCCAAAGATAAAAAAAAAAGAGAGAAACAGAAATTCTCAAAGATCTATCTACCTCATAAATAGACGTTTAGGCCCGATCCTGTGAGAGTAAGTAACCCAACCAGCAGCTTTTGTTGAAGAAACGTACATAATCTTCATCTTGTCCATCACTGGATAGACTTGGCTGACATTTTGGTGTTCATGCTATTTCAAAATCATGCTAAGAGTGACATTTTCAAAGCTGTTTCTGGATTTGCTAACCTGGAGGCCTCAGGTAAGGAAAGCAAATAGCCTGTGTCAGGCTCTGATTAAGCATGAGATACTGTGCTGCTTTCTGACATAATCACAAGGTAGTTCAGGGCTCACCCATTCACGACACCACTCATTCCCCCAGCATGTGTCAAGCACCTTCCGCAGGCCTCCCTTCAGTGGGGCTTGCTCTTCCTCTAAAAAGTCGTGGTACTTACTTTCTACAGCATTTCAACAAGTGGGGAAAGCGTAACATAGGTTATTGTTTGTTGGTAAGTGAGTTAATGGCAACTGTACCGAATGTTTAAAAAAATGCAAGCAGTATATTAGAACAGGGGTCCCTAATCCCTGGGCTGTGGACAGATACTGGTCCGTGGCCTGTTAGGAACTGGGCCGCATGGCAGGAGGTGAGCGACAGGAAAGTGAGCATTACTGTCTGAGCTCCGTCTCCTGTCAGATCAGCCGTAGCAGTAGGTTCTCATAGAAGCACAAACCCTATTGTGAAATGCACGTGCGAGGGATCTAGGTTGCCTGCTCTTTATGAGAATCTAATGCCTGATGATCTGTCACTATCTCCCACCACTCCCAGATAGGACTCTAGTTGCAGGAAAACAAGCACAGAGCTCCCACTGATTCTGCATTTCATTATATATTACAAGGTAATAATCATATAAATAAAGTGCACAACAAATGTAATGCTCCTGAATCACCCCAAAACCATCCCCCCTGCCACCCCATCTGGGAAAAAATTGTCTTCCACACAACTGGTCCCTGGTGTCAGAAAGGTTGGGGTCTGTTGTACTAGCAGATCAGATATGCTGCTTTCTGTTTAACTTGTTTAAATTTATTTGGATGTCATTATGTTAATTTTTATACTTCCTTAAGGTCTGAACGATTTCAAAATGTGTCTGTGAAAGTGGTCATTGTCTAGAATCATCTCGAACCAAATAAAATAAGTATGATGAAGTTTCATTTTGACTCTCTGGTTTAATACTTATTTTCTCACTCACGATGGAATTCTCATTTCTAACCGTGTGGCTGAAAGCACAATTCTGTGCATGTTAACAAATGCAAAGTTCTCATGCAAATGTTTTCGGAACTGCGGGAGTCTTGCTCTGCCTGATTTGACTGCTAGTTTGGATTTTGCTTTATTAATGTACTTCAGTTCCAAGTAAATTTCCAAAGTTTAACATACCTCAAGATTCCTTGATTCTAAAGTAGCACTTAAGGTATCCACTGAAAAATTCTAAGGTAATAGATATTTCAAAAGATATTTGGAAGTGTCATTCAGAATTTTAAGCCAAGTATCAGAATTTTAAATAATGTGTGAACTGATTTGAATCTTAACAATAAGTGCTGTAAAAGTTGAATTTTACAGTTTTATAAAAGTTCACTTATGTTTCCACTCTTTTTGATTGTTGCCTGAAGCAGAAATAAGGTGTTTTCAAGAACGAGCCTAAGATGTAATGAAAGAGAACCCCACCCTTAACTATTATTTGCTTTATTTCTATAGCAACGAGGTGCTGGGCATTTGCTTTTTAAATATATTTGGTTACAGGTATTAATGCTCTCTAGAGCTAACACCAAACTGTTTCATAATGAAATCCACTCTGCATATCTGTCCTCAGCTTTAATAATAACATATGTTGTTATTTTTCAAATTTCATAGAAAACAACAATGTTGAAATTATGACTATTTTTGACCAAAAAATCTTGCTTTTGGATGAAAATTGCATCCAATGCCTGAAGTTGGTGATAGATATTTTTCTCTTGCCATTTTCTTGGGAATTACATGGTTCCAGTTCATTCAGCGTTGACGGCTGTCTTGAATAACGTGGACTCTAATGAGAGGACCCCAGACTGAAGCTGTAGTTTAGCTTTTTAGCAAATTCAAGTTTGTTTGCTTGCAATCCCTGACATCCGTGCACAGTTTCTCAAAGTGATTTTTAAAAAACAACTTTGACACAGTTTTTGTAACCGTTCTAGAAAAGCAAATTTTAGAGATTAAAGAAAGAAATGGTCAGTAAATCTCACTAGAGATTTCCATACATATATGCCATTTAGCTCCATTACTTATTCAAAAAATTGGGGCCGGGTTTACAAACAAAAATTCTGTGCTTTAAAACAAAAGCTAAAGGAAGACTCGTCTTTAGCTTCCTTCCCCAAGAAACTTCTTGCATATTTTGATGAATTTGGATTGTGCCTAATCATCTTTATTTACGTAGTCAAATTTATTGGCAGGAATCGGCCTGAAGCTTTTACTTAGGAACTGTCTGAAGTTTTTTTTCTATCTCTCTGTTATTCACTTACTTACACAACAACAGCATAGGTCTTTTATAAGATGAGAGAGAAGGAAATTTCTATATTGATCTAAGGATGGCGTAGATAAACCTAGTTTGAGAGGCACTGAACCCAATTCTAATACTTAGACATGGTTTTCATTTGTTAGTTTGCTTCTGTATTTGCTTTTTCATGAACAGTAACTTCTAAAAAAAAGATTTAATCTACCTACTTCATTTGATCCCAAGTATTTAAAGTCAGTAACGAGTGTGTGGACTTTGCTTTTCTAGTTATAACTAAGTAACTCAAGGTAATGCAGAATGTCAAACACCACAGCAAATTCAAGAGCCCTGTGGTGTGTCTTCTCTGCTGGGCCTCTGGCAGCCGCTGCGGAAGGTCCTATTCTGAGGCTTGCAGACATTCCCCGGGGTTTCTCGCTTACATTTCCCCTCCTTGATTTTTGTTTATTGCTTTTACCATTGAACCATGACACCTTCTGATGAATTAGGTAAGCACGCAGTTAAGACGTCAAAGGGCAATTAAAGTCGTCTCAGTTGCTCTGTAGATGACAGGCTGTAGTCTTTACAGTAATTAAGAAAGCCAAAAAGAAGAAGTTGAATTTTTCATGAAAAGATGTTACTTAATTTCTGATTCAGTCTTACACAGAGAGATAAATGCAAATCCCCTGCGAGTGATAGGTAAATCTGTATACATTACCATGAGAGTTTGAATATGAACAAATAGGGGAAAAGGAGAAGTTGCTACAGGGACTAAAGTTGGAGTCACGTGGCTTCAAAGTTTGTGGAAACTTTTCTTTCCTTTTTTAATGCTTTGTATGTGTCAAGGTTTTAGATGTGAGTTCTTCAAAACTGTCAGACTACGTTTCCCTGCAGCTGATTTGGAGCTCACTTTCCAACTGCTTTTACAAGTAAGAATTTAAACATTTTAAAGAAATTATATGCTGGCTTTTCAATTCAAAACTCAGATGGAAGTACTGCGGTGGTTTTATTGCTAACAATTCTTTTCTTTCTGCCTGTCGTTTTCTTTCTGACACAAATGGATGAGAACATCTTAGAGTTTTACTGCCTGTGTAAAAAAAATGGCCTTTCCTTTTAGTGTAAGATTAATTATGCTTAGTTTTGGATGCTTAGCTTCCTCCTTGTTATTTTTTGATTAGTCTGTGCTTACTTTGAAAGGAAACTTACTATATGTTACCTGGTTAAAAGTCTCAGTATTGCTTACACTTGGTGACTAAAGAAAGCTAGATGAAACCCGCTCGATGTGTATATGAAAGCAGTTCATATACTGTATAAGAAATGTGTATTTCTTACTGAGATACCTGACCTACGGGGTGCGGGAGCAGAGCCACCGCTTTATTTGCGCTTAAGTTGTGAAACATTTTTTTCCCACATTCTGGTGAGTCACTCCGTCCTGATGGAACTGTTGCCTGTTGCTCACCAGCACCTCTGCCACAAGGATTAAAAAACCCCCGGACATGGCCTGAGGCAAGTCTCCCAGGGGCCCGGTACACCCTCACAGTCACGGGGCCCCTTCGCCACTTCCTTGTATGACGTGAGTGTGAAATACGGAGCCCACGGTGGTCCCTGCGTGTCCCTCTTCTGCTCGTGCTCTCAGGCATCTCACAGATCTGGGCTTCAGATGTTCATCTAAACTTAAGAATCTCATAGAACAAATATTGTGTCGTCTGCTTTGCAAACCCTTCTCCCTCTCCAACAATGAAATAATGTATGAATAATAGGCACTCAAAGCATCATTGCTAAACACGTAACATTAATGTTTATGTTGAGAAAATGATTATTTTTGGGCATTATAAAAAATCTCTTATGCTATGATTTCTACTTATAATTTCTTCATTCTGATGGTGTAATATCTAGCCCATATTCTATGTAGAGTTTGTGGCAAAAATATTTTCCTTCTATTCGTTGTACAGAAGAAAAGGTGTGAGGTGACTAACTTTTTTCCTTAAAACAAAAATCCATAAACCTGCTTGGTAACAGCCATGTGCTATATGATGACTAGCACTGGTTAGTAAGCCTGAAATCGACTTTCTGCGTTAGCTATGGAGATGTTGGATCAATGGGTTGCAGGTGGTGACCTACAATGGAATGCAGGTGCTGACATGAATTTGTATTTGGTTGGATTTTAGTCAGCAAAGAGTGACATTTTATTAATATTTTACATTTTTTTCCGATTGGACCGGACTTTTATAATGTCTGATTTTCTTTCTCCCTTCTTCCTTCCTTACAATAAGCCCTCTACACGATGTATTTTAGTTACTTAAAAGGGCTGCATAAAATTAATTTGTATGCGTAAACATAGTGCCAAAAGTAAGCGGTGGGACACAGGGATGCTGGTAATAAAATACATCACCATTGCTAATTATATTACTGACAAAAACTGTCATAAAAATAATTTAAAAAGGAACCATCGCAATGAGTAAAATATGCAGCTGGAAAATGTGGGGAAGGGAAATAAGGGCCGGGGAGTCTTACGATTCTAGGATGTTCATCTAAGGGCTACTTCTAGCTGTGCACTGCAAATTTGGCTGTGAGCTGCCTTGCAGCAAACTGAGAGGTGTAATAGTCATGCCACCCACGTATAAATATGCTGGTAACTCAGGATAAGTAAAGCTTTTCCTGATACGGAAAACAATGAAATGGATACTTCTCATTCTTGTAGAATGAGGACATGGAACCATATTGGACTATGGCATTAGCAACACCCTTGTAATAGTTACAATATTGAATTTCATGCACATTTCTTATAATGTCCTTCTGCATCCAGTAGAGCATCATGTCAGTTCTAGGAAGAATTCAACAATATTCTATCTCCTATTTTGATACAAATGTCTTTAGATTCCTGACAGGTCTGGTTTGATCTGAGGATAAATGTGTCTTTCAATGAATGGGTCATTTTTTTCCCCGAGCAGCAGCAGGGGAAAAAACTCCAATTTATTGTTGGTAAAATATTTGCATACTTTGAATTTCAGCTGAGGGTGAGATGAGACTTCCCTTTGTTGAGTGAGGCGCCCAGAGCAGGTACATGTCAGAATCAGCATCGACCTTGTGGAGTTGGCTGAAGGAAGCTGTTTTGGGCAGGGACAAAGTTGTTTTAGAAACAATTCTGTATTTAATACAAGGATTTGAGGCTTTAATGACATGGAACACGATCCAAGAGTCTTATTATACTTCGTCATCGAGATCCTTAGATCTCGTTTAGCATACATACATGTGTGCATACCTGTGTACAAATGTACGTATATAGATGCACAATCTCCACAAAAATATGTGCTTCATAAGAACAGCTAACATTTTTATTTTGAAAAGCTTCAAGCATGTGACAAAGTTGACAAAACATAATGGTAAATATCCATATGCTCATAACTGAAATTCTACTATTAGCACTTTAGTATACTTATTTTATCACATGTATCCATCTCTCCTTTCTATCCATCAGAGTGAATTGTAGACATCATCAAATAATGATTAATGATTAACTAATTATTAAAAATCATTAATTTGAGTTCAATACTTGTGTGTAATTTTTTATTATACACAAGTATTATAATTTATATAACTACATATCAAATATAACACACATTCTCATGTAACTCACAGATCTGGGCTTTAGATGTTCACCGAAGCTGGAGAATCTCATGGAACAAATATTGTGTCATCTCCTTTGCCAATCTTCCTCCCTCTCCACCTATCCTGAAATAATGTTCTATTTCACATTGCAGTACTAATAGCACATACTAAATAATATAAAGTATTGTTTATCTTAGCCCTTTTAGTGTTGCTATAAAGGAATACCTGAGGTTGGGTAATTTATAAAGAGAAAAGGTTTATTTGGCTGATGATTCTGATGTCTGGAAAAGTTCGAGTTTGGGCATCTGCATCTGGGGAGGGCCTCAGGCTGCTTCTACTCATGGCAGAAGGTGAATGGCACTGTGCAGACATCACACGGAGGGAGGGCAAGTGAGAGGGAGGGGAAGTGCTAGACTCTTTTCACCAACCAGGTCTCTGGGGAGCAAATAGAGCAACAACTTTCTCGCCCTGCCACCTCCGGAAGGGGATTCATGTACTCAAAAATCTGCCCCCCGACCCAAATATTTCAAATTAGACCCTACCTCTAATGGTGGGGACCCAATTTCAACATGAGATTTGCAGGAACAAACATCCAAACTATGTTATAATATACATCATATGTTATAATAGTTATATAATTTTAATGTATAATTTACTGGCACATTTACAAATCTTAAGTGCACACTAGTTGACCTTTGGAAAATGTACACCCCATTTATCCAAAGAAAGCATTGTTTTTACCCCAGAAAGATTCTTCCCCTTCTTCCCTGTTCATCCCCTTCTTTAATACCCAGAGGTAATCACTGTGGCGATTCTTCTGTTCCATAGATGAGGCTTGTGGTTCTAGAAATTCATATGAATGGAATCAAACACATTATATTCTTTTGTAGGAGCTTTTTAAAATTCAGCATTTTTTGTGAGATTCATCCAAGTTGGTGTATGCATCAGGTGTCTTTTATAAAAAAAATACTGCGTAGCATTCAATTGTATGAATTTACCACCATTTCTTTATTCTTTGACATGTAGGCTATTTCCAGATTTGGGCTACTATGAATAAAACTGCTTTTAGCCAGCTTGTTTTCATTTCTTTTGGGTGAAATTGTTGGGTCATGGAATAGGTGTATGTTTAGTTTTATCAGTAACTGCAAGTCCATTTTGCAAGGTGGTTGTTTTATTTAACACTCCCATCATCAATATTTAAGAATTCCAGTTGCTCCTTATCTTCACCAGCATTTGGTGTTATTGATCTTTTTAATTTTAACCATTCTTGTGGGCATGTAGTGCTATCTTACTTGGTTTTACTTTGGATTTTGCTGATCACTGATGTTAGGTACTTTTTCATGAACTTACTGATCACTTCTACATCTTTTCTGAAATATTTGTTTTAAATTTGCCCATTTACAAAATTGAAATATTTGCCTTATTCTTTAGTAGTAGCAATTCTTGATATATGTCAGATGCAAGCATTTTGTCAGATAAAGGTTTATTGAATATGTTCTTCATGTCTGTGAATGTCATTCATGTTCTTAGTGGTATCTTTTCACGAGCACAAGGTTTTAACTTTGATGAAGTCTAATTCATTAGTATTTTTCTTTCATGATTATTTGTTTCTATAACTTTAGAAACCTTTGCATACATACTCACAAATATGAAAGCTATTCTGTATTTTCTTCTAAAAACTTTACGACCTTAGCCTTTACACTTAGATCTATGGTCCATCTGGAATGCGTTTTTGTGTGTGGTGTGAGGAATTGAATGGCATTTTTTTTCCATAAAGACATCCAGCTACTCTAGTTTCATTTGTCAAAAAGGCTATATCTGTTCTCCAGTGGATTACTTTGGTGAGTGTTTCAAAACTCAGATGGTCTTTAAATACATGTGACCATTGCTAGGTTCTCCACTCTTTTCCTCTGATTTGTTTGTTGATCCTTAACATCGACACTCTCCTGAGATTGGAACCTGACAGTAATTCCTGAAGTCAGATAGCTGTAAGCCCTCCAACTTGGATATTCTTCTGCAAGATTACTTGAGGCTGTCTTGGTATTCTTTCTGTAAAAATTTTACAATAAATTTGTCAAGATCTATTTTAAAACTCTGTTGAGATCACAAATATGATACTTTTGAATCTATAGATCACTTTGGGGAAGAACTGATGTCATAACAATATTGAATTTTACAATCTCTGAACATGGAACATCTCTTCATTTCTTTAGGTCATTAATCTTTCTCAACAATGTTCTGCAGTTTAAAATCTAGGGATCTTGTTTCCATTTTCTGTTAAATCTGTTCCTTGATACATCACACTTTTCAGTGGTATTCCAATTGGATTTAAAATTTTTTAGTTTTCAATTGTCTTATGTCAGTATATAAAAGACATTACACATATAAATATCAATTAAAGAAAGATGGTTGGTATGTATCTCAGCCTTTTATCCTGCAACTTTAGTATCACTAGTTTAATCATTATTAGAATTTTTTGTGCTAATAATCATGTTATATGCAAATAACAATTTTACTCCTCTCTGTCAATCTTTTTGCCTGTTATTTCTTGTTCTTGGCCCTTTACAATGGCTAGAAACCTCATATGTTGAATAGAAGTAAAAAGACTGGATATTCATTTCTTGGTCTTGTTAGGAAGAAAGTGACTAATATTTTACCATTAAATATATCAGCTGCAGGCTTTTCTCAGATGCCCTTTACTAGACTGAGAAAGATTCCTTCTATTCCTGGTCTTCTGGGTGTTTTCTAAAATGAAAAAATGATTTTTTGTTGTTGTTAAATACTTTTCTATGTCTATTAAAATGATGGTGTAGTTTTAATTTTTATTTTATTAAGGGAATGGATTACATTGATTCTCAGATATTAAAGCAGCCTTGCAATATTGGGGTTAGCCCTATTTGGTAATAATTGCCAGGTCTAATTTTCTAATTTTGTTAAGTATATTTGAATCCATTTTCGTGAAAGGTATTGGTCTGCAATTTCCTTTTTTCTTCTGTAATATCTTTGCTAGATTTTTGAATGACCTTATCTCATAAGTTGGCAAGTATCCCCTCTTCAATATTTTCAGAAATCAAGTTTATATAAGATTGGCTTAGAATTTACCAGTGAAACCATCTGAGCCTAAAGTTCTTTATAGAAAGGTTTTGATAACAAATTCATTTTTAAAAATAGTTATAAGGTTGTTCAGATTTTCTGTTTCGCATCAATTTGCGAAGGATGTATTTTTCAAGGCAATTTTCTATTTCATCGAAGTTTTACTATTTGGTGTTATAAGGTTGTTTATGGCAGTATCGTTTATTATCTTTTAATTTTTGTAGAATCTGTATGATAACTTCATTTTCTTTTATTGATGTTGATAATTTGTGTCCTTTCTCTTGATTAATCTGGTGTATGAATTATGTAGTCTTTTCATAAAACCATATTTTGACTTTGTTATATATTTTCTTTTCTTTTTTTTTTTGAGGCGGAGTTTTTTGCTCTTGTTACCCAGGCTGGAGTGCAATGGCTCGATCTCGGCTCACCGCAACCTCCGCCTCCTGGGTTCAGGCAATTCTCCTGCCTCAGCCTCCCGAGTAGCTGGGATTACAGGCACGCGCCACCATGCCCAGCTAATTTTTTTGTATCTTTAGTAGAGACGGGGTTTCACAATGTTGACCAGGATGGTCTCGATCTGTTGACCTCGTGATCCACCCGCCTCGGCCTCCCAAAGTGCTGGGATTACAGGCTTGAGCCACCGCGCCCGGCCTGTTATATATTTTCTATCTTTTAAATGATTTCATTAGTCTCTGCACTTATTTTCATTATTTCATTTTTTCTACTTACACTGGATTTACTTTTCTCTTCTTTTTATAATTAATAAAGTGGAAATAGCCATTAATTTTAGAACTCTTTTTTTTAATATGGTCATTTAAAGCTATAAATTGCTTTGCAAACACTTTTAGCTGAATTTCCCAAGTTTTGTTGTGCCATATTTTAATTCTGAATCACAATTTTCTTTTTGATTTCTTCTTTGATATTTGGATTATTTAGAAGTGTGCTATTTAATTTTTACATAGGTAAGGATTTCCTGATTACCTGTTTGATTTCTAATTATATTCTGTTACGGTCAGAACATATTCTCTCTGTGACTTCAAACCTTTTAAATTGATTTAGACTTATTTTATGGCGGTGTCTTTTTTTGTTTTAATAAACTGTATGTGCTTGAAAATAATTTGTGCTCTGCAATTGTGCTGTAAATATCAATTAAAGAAGGATGGTTGATAATCTGATAATCTGGATAATTACGTTTTATCTAGTTATTCTATCAATTGACAGGAGAATGTTAAAATCTTCAACGTTTGTTGTAAAATTGTCTATTTCTTCTTTTACTTCTATTAGTTTTTGCTTCATGCATTTTAAACTTTGTGCTAAGAAGCTACATATTTATGATTGTGTATCTTGCTAATGAATTCTTTATCGTTATGACAAGTCCGTTTTTAATCTCTGTTACTACTTTTGGTCTTGAAGCATATTTTATCTGATATTAATATAGTTACTCCAGCCTTCATGTAACTGTTTTCATAGTGTATCATTTTCTCTCTGTATTTGAGTTCCTCAGAGAAATAGAAGCAATAGGTGATGGTTGGGTAGATAGGTAGGTAGGTAGATAGATAAAAGAGGATTTAGTATGGAAATTAGCTCATGTGATTATGCAGGCTGAGAAGTCCCACTGGCTGATATCTGCAAGCTGGTGATCCAGGAAAGCAGGGGTGGGGGGGCAGGGGAATGTGTGGTTCAATCTGAGTCTGAGGATATGAGCCTGGTGATGGAGTGTGCTGGTGGGGAGTGGAGATGGGGGAAGGGATCCTGCTGGTGTAAGCCTTAGGCCTGAGGACCTGAAGCTCTGATGTTCAAACACAGGAGAAGATGGGTGTCCCAGCTCCGGAAGAAAGAGCAAAACTTGTCCTTCCTCTTTGTCTTATTCTCTTCAGTCCCTCACAGATTGGCTGACGCCCACCTATCGTGGGTAGGACAGATCTTCATTATTATTGCACTGGTTCAAATGCCAATCTCTCTGGAAACGCCCTCACAGACACGTTTAGCCAGCTACCCAAGTATCCCTTAACCCAGACATAAACTGGAGCATCACACTCTCCATTTACATTTAATCTATCCTGTTCTTTATTTCTGTAATGTGCTTCTTGAGACAGCATATATTGGCCCTTGCTTTTTTTTGTCTCTCTGCCTTTTAATTGAGGGACTTAATCCAACAACCTGAAAAATAATTATAATTATGTCATCATTGATATGTATGTATTTATTTTTGAGACAGGGTCTTGCTCTGCCAAGTGAAGACATTTATCACCTTGCAACTGCTAAAAGCAAGAAAAAAGTGAAAGAAGAAAAATTTACTTCTCATAATCCTAAATTGTGTGATAAAAATATTTGCCAAATACAATACATTTTGAGCGGAATGAATGGAGAGCGCGCAGAGTGGAAACATATGTCTGACATTTCATGTTGGGCCACATTTTCCAGCAGTAGGTGGCACATTTCTAGTGGGCCCAACCCATGCTCCTTTACATGAAGTGGTGTGGTCTGGGGTCACAGGGTACTTGCAGGGTTCCTGACGTCACTGTGTACCACAGAGTGGAAGGGTGTCCAGAGGAGACAGAAGCTCCAGAGACATCTTTATGTCAACTACCCTGCAGCTGCTATTCATAGCACACATATACATACATTTACATACATACAGTCTCCACCATGACACAAGCCCTTGTGACATACAGGGGTGTGATGAGCAGTCATACACACCACTATTACTCATCTAGAGAAGTGATGGAGATAAATTATCAATTAAAATAACAATAAAACTACAGAGTTTCTAGAAAATTACCTGGAAAAGAATGAACCATATCTTTAGGGGAAAAAATTAAAAACAATTCAAAAACATTTTAGAAACATCAGATAGTGATGAAAATGTAAATTTTTCCCAATTACTTTATACATTCAATTCAGTTTGAATTATAATCCCACAGATGTTTGTGGATGTTTAGGAAACTGATCCTGAAATTTATGTGAAAGAATACGGCTCCACAAAAAGGTTAGGCAATTTTGAAAAAGCAGGGCAAAGAGTTGGTGTGCATCCTGTCTTACAAGTCTGTACAGTGGAACGCATGGTTGTCTGTGGGAGCCAACCAAGAACCCAGCAAAGCAGAGAAGAAAACTCATGTTTGCCAAGCTCGCTGTGTGACGGCAGAGGCAACGTGAATCATTTGGAAGCAGGTCTTATTTGTCGATGACACTTGAAAATTGGCCCACGACTGTATTTACAGAAAAACATTAAACCCTTTTAACTTTGGACATAGAGGTGAGCTCCAGGTCAATTAACACTCTAAATGTGAAAAAAAAATTATGAATCAAACAGAAGAAAATGTAGGAGAATATCCTTGTGACTTTTAAGTAGGAATAATTTATTTAAAATTTGCCAAAGTAAAAACCATAAGTGAAAAAAATAGATGGATTTTATTATGTCAGAATTAAATGGTATCATTTTATAAAGGACAACGAAGACAATTAATAACTGGGATGATGGACTAGATGAAGATATTTGCAATGTTTAATGCTGACAAGAATCAATATCTAGACTATTAAATCAGAAAGGGAAATAGTGTAAACCCGATAGAACATGGACAAACTTTGTAAGTAGACATTTTTCAGAAGAAGAAAATGAATGGTTAATAAAGCATGTGAAGAGATGTTCAGCTCTCTTAGTCAATAAAAGATGAAAGTAAAAAACAGCAAGAGGTAACTTTGAGTCCACATGGACAGAAAAATTAGAAAACTGACTCACATTAAGTGCTGGTGAAGATATGAGTAAGAGGGAATCTTTGAACATTGTTAGTTGCATCTTCGGCTAGGCACCCAACATCTAAATGATATTAAGAATATGTTTTTATGACCTAGGAAGCCAAATCCTGGTTACTCCTTCCAAGAAAAATTTTGTACAAGTCCATGAAGAGATATGTACAGAAACGTTTATTGAATCATAGTTTTACTAAGGAATTGGAGGTAAGCAGGGTGGCCATAGGTAAGGGAATTGAGGAATAAACCCTGAGTCTAAAAGGTAGCGTATTGGACAGCAACAAGAAATAACAATTTAGGATTTACCTAGAGTCATGGTTAGACATCAGAACACACAGTTAGTGTAAAATAGGAAGAATAGTTCACAATATTAATGTAGATTAAAAATACGCACATAGTAAAATACTATACATTTGAAAAGATATATACATGTATTAATGAATAAACATATAGAGAATTTATTAGAAGTGTATGTACATTAAATAGAATAGGTGGCTGTGGAGAAAAGTAATGATAATAAAGGACAAAATAGGCCCAGCACTTTGGGAGGCCGAGGTGGGTGGATCACGAGGTCAAGAGATCGAGACCATCCTGGTCAACATGGTGAAACCCCGTCTCTACTAAAGATACAAAAAATTAGCTGGGCATGGTGGCGCGTGCCTGTAATCCCAGCTACTCAGGAGGCTGAGCCAGGAGAATTGCCTGAACCCAGGAGGCGGAGGTTGCAGTGAGCCGAGATCGTGCCATTGCACTCCAGCCTGGGTAACAAGAGCGAAACTCCGTCTCAAAAAAAAAAAAAAAGAAAGAAAGAAAAGAAAGGACAAAATATAGAAAATAAAAATATGAAATAAGGGAGACCTTGTGTAAATAAAGACTTCTGAAAGGATCTAAGAAGTATTATTTTCCAGGTGATGCACCTGGGGTCTCAATAGGGACACAAAGTAACATAAAAACAAAGCAGAACAATTTCAAAGACATAATAAAGAAGAAAAGTTTTTGAAAAATAAAGGAGTGTCCAAGTCTTCACATTAAAACGGCACCCTGTGTCCCAGAAAAAAAAAGACAAAATAATCTCTACCATATCCTGAAAATGTCGTAGGCAACACAGAGGCAGAACTGTGAATCCAAACAAACAAAACCCAGAGGGAAAGCCATGTTGGTGTCAGACTCAGCAGTGTCTTTCAATGTGAGGAGACAGTGGAGAAATGAGAATCTCACGTGGCGCTTACTTAGTTCATCTCTAATGGTGACAGATATTTTCAGTTATTCAAAACTCAGGAAATATTGTCTGAGCCCTTTTAAAGAAACTGATGAAGATATCTAGCCAAACGAGATAAAACGAGAAACAATGGAAAATGAAATCAAGGATACATGCTCCCTACAGGGGTCTGGTTTCGGGACTGGATACAAGCATCCCAGATCTCCATGATGTGGAGGTGGGAACAGAACACGGGACAGCAGGCGTGGGACGGAAGGGCCAGAACAAGAGACAAAGGCTTTCTTTACACCGCATCGTGAGCACACAGAAGACAGTACATAAAGCACATAAATCAAATGCAGATATTTACGTATATAATCATTTTAAAACAACAAGGATGTAAGATAACGGTTTATGGGATTAAATTAGAAAGGGAGGGGGGCAGATGAGGCAGGGGAATTGTAATATACAAACATTAATCTTTCATGGGCGGGGGTCAATACAAATAGTCTAACACGGGAAAATCAATAAAGGGACCCGAAACATGTATTACTGGAAGGTAAGGAGTGGCCACTGGAGAAGGTAAAATCCACGAAAGTGAGCGAGCGTTGCGGAAGAAAAGGAAGTTTTGGTTAGATGGCAGAATTTTGGAAAGAGTGGCCATAGGAGTGGTGTCAACTGTCACGGTCTATAGAGCGGGGATCACGGGACATATAACCTCCTCAAAGCCCGTGTGGAAGTGGTGCTGATTTCTAAGCTGAGTCCCGAGTCTGCCTACAGAATGAACATCGCTGTTGATACTGGGCCTTCTCGGTGTGTGGCAGGCAGAGCAGGTCCCAGTCACTAAAGCAGTTTCTACCTCCAGAGTCTCAAAACATAGTAATATTGGGGGGCGGGTGTTTCAAAGACCAAAGTAATCACATTTTCTTCTGGGAGGTCTGTGGGAGGCGACAAGATAGAAAGCTCTTCTGATGCCTGCCGACTTGGTCATTTCTAATTAATTACGGGATTTCTCAGATAAGCTCTTCTGATAAATAGAATGCCAGACTGATCGGATTTTTCATGGCGCGTTCAGGGAGTCGGGGGAATTAAAATCCCTGCTTGAGATTCTTTTTTAGTTACTTTGCAATTAAGGTTTCCAGATCAAATGCAAGATATCCAGTTAAATTTGAATTTCAGATAAACAAGTCATTTTTAAAGTTTATGTCCTCTGTGATATTTGGGGTCTACTTATACTAAAAATTATTGTTTTTCTGAAATTCACATTTAACTGATGTCTTGTGTTGTTGTTAAATATAGCCACATTATTTGTGATAAATGGGAAGTTGCCTGAGGAAACAAAAAGAAAGGAATCCTTTTCTAGAAAAGTTGTCCGTTAGCGATAATTGCACCTCAGATACACCTCATTGGCTATAACATGGCCTCTGTGCAAAACAGATCCTCTTTTAGAAACATAAGGTAGTATTTCCTTAAGTTGATCAAAATTACCAAGTGACATGGGAACATATTTTCCTGAAACAAAGGAGATTTGAACGACATAAGCATGAAACCTTCCTGTTTGATCTTCAGTACTTTCTGATACCTCCAACTCCTCAGTCGGAAAAGTGATGGAGTAGGTTTCTTTCACGATTTCACAAGTTGGCTTGTTCCTCTGCAATGTGAATCCAGTTGCACTTTTAATTTCTGCTCTGCTCTTTGGCCCTTTGGCTATCTGTCCTCTTTCATCAGCGGAACAGGTGGGTCAGGCCGCATTCTTCCTTCTCTTTACAAAAGTGGAATTTCTTCTTTTTTCTTTTCTCTTCCTTTTCTCCCTCCCTTCCTCTCTTCTTTCCCCTCCCCTCCTCTCCCCTCCCCTCCTCTCTCTTTTTTCCCCTTCCCGTCTTTCTCTCTCTGTCTGTCTTTTTTCTTTTCATAATGGCATCTGCTCTGTCACCCAAGCTGGAGTGCAATGGTACAATCTCGGCTCACTACAACTTCCACCTCCCAAGTTCAAGTGATTCTCCTGCCTTAGCCTCCCAAGTAGCTGGGATTACAGGCACATGCCACCATGCCTGGCTAATATTTGTATTTTTAGTAGAGATGGGGTTTCACCATGTCGGCCAGGTCATCCTCCCGCCTTGGCCTTCCAACGTGTTAGGATTACAGGCGTGAGCTACCATGCCCAGCGTGGACTCTTCACTTTTTTCTTATGTTAAGTGGGCATGTGTCAGCAGGGAAAAGAAGTCACTGTGGAAGCTGAATGGATAGTAGGGATAGTTATGAAAATGCTAGTCTGAAATCTTTCAATGAGAATAAGGTTGGTTGTTTTTTTCCCTGAGAAAGGAGGTTGCCAGTTTTGTGGGTGATCCTATATATTTCAACAGTTCCCCTCTTCCCCATGTGGCTTTGCCCCAGAACCTATACACATTATACACACACCACACACAAACCACCATGCATAAACCACACGCAGCCATCACACTATGCACACACACACTACACACACACCACACACCATGCACACACATGCCACACACCACACAAACACATCACACATTATACACACACCACACACCATGCATAAACCACACACATCCACCACACACTATGCACACACACACTACACGCACACCACACAACATGCACAGGTCACACACACTACACACACATCACACACCATGCACCCACATGCCACACACACTACACACATATGCGCCACAACCCATGCACATGTCACATATACACTATGCACACACACCATGCACATATGCACAGACTACACCATGCACACACCACACACACCATACTCATACATCATGCAGAAACATGCCACACACAGAGCCCCCCACCACACATGTGTACTCCACATACCACACACTCATTCTACAAACCTACCCTTACACACAAACACATGTACCCCACACCATGCACACATGCCACACACATAGACACACAGCACAGACTCCTCCCCACATACCACACACCACACCCACATTCCACACAAACCCCATCCACCACACAGACACCACATACCGTGCGCACACATGCCACACACACACCATGCACACACACTCCACACACCCCCACCACACGCACTCCACACACCACACAACCACACACATTCCACACAACACACCTTCAAACACCCACCACACACACACCACACATGTACACTACACACATACCATACACAGACTCCCCCTCCCATACCACACACACACGCATTCCATGCAAACCTCGTCTGACACACACTCCACACACCATGCACACCACATACACATTCCAGAACACCCCCTACACACCACACACCATGTATTCCACACACAGATCTGCCACCTCCCCCACACACTCCACACATCACACCAGACATACACACCACACCTCATACAGCCCCCTACACCCTCCACACAACACACACCCCACCCCACACAATACACACACCTCATCCACTACACACACCCCACACCCCCACACCATGTGCCACACACACCACACACATGCATACCACATGCACACATCACACTCACACAGTACACGCTCACCATACACATCACACACAATACACACAGAAACACACATGTCACACACACCACACACACACCATACACACACGCATCATGCATTCACATGCCATACACACTCCACACACACCACACACTCATTCCACACCAACACCCTCATACACAAACACATCCGCTACACACCATGCACACATGACACAAACATCACACACCCCTGAAAAATTGTATTCAAAAGGACTCATGCTACATATCCTGCAGGTCCTCGGTTTAAACCAGCAGCATCAAACCAGCACCACGTGGGTAGTCACATGGAACTAATGATGATCCAGTTACTTTGTGACACCCACAACCCTCTCCCTCCCCAGAAAAACCCCAACATGAACCCACACAGGGCTTTTTCCCTAATGAAACTAGGTAGGCACAAAGAACACCACGTCCCCCTGGAATCGATGAGCAGCTTTGGAAAATGGTGTCATCTGTAAGGTGGAAATCCAGTTCTTCTCCTTGGAAGGCATGAGTGGAGGTTTCAGTTTTGAAGTGAAGTTCCTCATTATATGAATAGTAACTGTTTTTACATTTTATACTTGGAGGAAGAGAATTTCTGAATCAGTGTCGAAATCACGACACAGGCCTATTATCTGAGGAGCAGTGGGTGGAGGGAGTAGAACACCGAGACGTACGATTTTTTTAAATGGAGAGGCATTATAATTTACTTAACCCTTTTACTGATAAACATCAGGATTATGGAGACCCTCAGGGTCTCATCAACTTGAGTCGTAGTAAATTAATAAAACCCTGAAAGATTTTTAAAGACCAAGTTTAGGACAGAGGCTGCCAGATGACGGCCAGGCTGCTTACCTGCTCTGAATGCCCCTGAAACAAGTTTTGGCATAAACGAGAGGTGTCCTTTATTTTACACTAAAATTTTATCTCCATGGAATTATTTTCCCCCCAAATATTTCTTTTCTCTTTCAGGAAGAGAAATGAGCAGCGCTATGCTTAAGCTATTTGTTTTGGAATAAATAAATTACATTTTCACTGGACAGTTAAATAATAATTTTAAGTGGAAGTAGATTTACTAGGTCGGTGGCTATAGACTGATTCCATATATCCAAGGACTCTTTCTTTTTTAGAGTGAGAGGTTCAAGAGGTGAGCCTAGGACTGAGCTTCACTAATCCTGCCTCCTCTGTTATTCTTCCCCTAAAGGCAAAATGACACAGAATGTTTTTGCACCTGGGATTAATTTTTAGTTGAAATCCAGTTCTGAAATAAACAGGAGGGGCAGTTTGCTTTCACCCTGGAAAATTTGGTGAAGGTTAAGTTCTCAGTGATTCAAGCCAAGCCATATTATACATGGTGATTCAATTGACAGAAATGGTCTCCATTAAATTTTTTTCTGTGGGCTGCTAATTGCTATTTTCACCCTACAATTTCTTGCACATGATTTGTTTGAAGCCATGATTGTGGCTTCTGCTAAATCCTTTGAAATTCAGCCTTTTAATCCTATGCTTTACAAATTGTTTTAAAAGTACTGATCTAATTAAGCAAATTGATGCAAATATCATTTGCCAAGACCAAATTCTTCTTGTTTAATGGACACTCTTTGTTCACATCATAACTTTAATTAAAATCATGGATTCTGACGTGCTCAGTCAAATGCACCTCAATCATCTTCAGCATCGATGTCCGTGAAATTGACGCATGTCTCGGTTTCATGGCAAAGCAATGCCCTGGACGTTTCAGCTTAAAAATATTACTAACAACGTGGTGTTTCTTCTTCTTTTTTTGCTTGTTGAGTCACTGGAGTGCTTTTGTCTATATGACCAAAGACGGTCTGATGACTTGTGTTAATGGTTAGAATAATACATTCAGAAATTATTGCAACTGTATCCTTTATATCCATCCTGTTTATTTTCGTTTTAGATGTTGTGTTTTCACCTCGAGTTCTGTGAGCCTTTTTGTATCTTTTCTTCTCTCACTAAATTACGTTCACGTTTTCTTCTATTTTTAAGCATAATAAACACATTTCTAATAGTTACTTTAACATCCTAGATGTGAAATGGTGCAGATAATTTTCCTGTTTCCTTTGTACCTGGTAAATTTTGGTTGGATGTTGGCCATTTTTGGCCATTGTGAATGAAACTGGATACTGGATTTTGTTGTATTTCTTTAAATAGTCTTGCACTTCGTTCTGGAATGCAGTTACTTATAACCAATGAAATTCTTTCTAGATTTGCTTGTAAGTTTGTTCAAAAGAGTCCAGGCGTCTTTTTTTCTAGGGTTAGCTTAGTCCCATTCTGAAGGCAGTACTTTCTGAGGATTCTGCTCAGATTGTAAGAAGCTCCCCTCCTCTGGCTGGTGTGAGTACGAACTGTTCCCAGCTTCCTGCTTTCTGGTGGTTTGTCCCCCTGCCTCGGGTAGCTCCCCTTTGTACACAGATCAGTACTCATATGAGGACTCGGGGGAAGTGTAATTACGGCTGCAAATCTGAGGAGCTTTCCTCATGCATGTTCTTATTTCTGATGCTGCTCTGCGAATTCCAACTGCCTCGTCCTCCCAGACTCAGATTCTGTATTCTCAGCTAAGCCAAACTGTCAGGCTCCTGCCACAGGCTCAGGCAGGGCTTCCCATCTGTGTTCCTTCTCTCGGAGGTTCTAGCCTCACACATCTGTTGTCCACTGTTTGCATGTTGTTGTTTTTTGTATTTTGTGTGATTTTCTAGTTTAAGGTAGAAGGGAAAATCTGATTCCTGCTCCAGAAAAGGAGGTTGCATCGGCCCCCCTGTCATCACTGGGGGATAGTTCCGAGATTCCTTGTGGATGCCCGAAACTTTGAGTAACACACACACACACACACACACACACACACACACACACACACACGGGCATGTGTTGCCTAATAATGGGGATACACTCTGAAGAATGCACCGTGAGGTGATGCTGTCATTGTGCAGACATCACAGAGGACACTTACACAACCGAGGTAGTAATGCACGTTACATGCCTAGGCTTTGCAGTATGACCTATCCCTCCTGGGCCGCACACCTGCACAGCACGTTACTGTACCCAACGCTGCAGGCAATTGTAACACCATGACAAATATTTGTCTGTCTAAACATATTGAAACAGAGAAGTACAGTAAAAATACAGTACAAAAGATAAAAAAATGGTACACCTGCTATTCCCTGTTACCATGAATGGAGGTAAGGGGGTGAGTCGGTGAGTGAGGGGTGAGTCAGTGTGAAGGCCTAGGACGTTACTGTGCACTACGACAGGCTTTGTAAGCACTGGGAACCTGGGATACACCAAATTTATTTAAAATTTTATTTCTTCATTAACTAATTAGCCTTCGTTTACAGTAACTTTTTTACTTTGTAAACTTCTAAACTTGTAATAACACTTAGCTTACAACACAAACACATCCAGCTCCCACACAAATATTTTCTTTCCTTGTTTCCTTCTATAAGCTTTTTTCTATTTTAAAATTTTTAATTTTTATGTTGCCGTTTAAGCTTTCTTGTTAGAAACAAAGATACAAACTCGCACATCAGCCTAGGCCTCTGCAGGGTTAGGATTGCCAGGGTCGCTGTCTTCTACTTCCACATCCTGTCCCACTGGAAGCCAGCTCTTCAGGGGCAGTCACGCACGTGGGGCTGCCATCTCCTAGGCTGCCAATGCCTTCTGGATACCTCCTGAAGGACCTGCCTGAGGCTACTTTGCAGTTAACATTAAAGAAATGATTAGAAGAGGGGGTGCACTCTCACCTAATGATAAAAGCGTATAGTACACATGCCAAGCAGCAACCTGGTGGTTTCTTATTACCACACATTCTGTACTGTGCGTAACTCTGTGTGCCGCACTGTTATATGACCAGCAGTGCAGTGGGTTTGGGTACACCAGAATCGCCACAAACACGTGGGTAATATGTTATACTGCGACACTAGGACAGCTGTGACTTCATTAGGCGACGGGAAGCTTTCAGCTCCGGTATAATTCTATGGCACCACCAGAGTATATGTGACCCATCATTGACTGAAATGTTGTTGTGTGGCGTGTGACTGTATTGCTTTTTCCTATGTATAATATCTAAGATAAAGTTTAATTTATAAATTAGGCATAGTCATAGATTAGCAATGATAACTAACAGAACAATTAGCCTACTGTAATAAAAGTTATGTGAATGTGGTCTCTCTCAAAGTGTCTTAAGGTCCTGTACTCACCTATTTTCAGACTGCAGTTGACCCCAGGAAATTGAAACGGTGGAAAGCAAAACCTTGGATAAGAGGGGACTACTGTACCTCCTTTGTGTCTGATAACGTGCTCCACATAGTAAGGGGATGTGCTAGGAAACAGTTCAACAAACTATTTCACTGTGCACGTGCTAAGGGCAGACACCTAAGCGCTCTGAGGAATTAGCGAAGAATCAACAGTTGTGTTACCCCTCTAACCGTGCACTCGAAGAAACAGGAGCAGAATGTGTTTTGTGTCATTAAAGAGAGATGAACAGTATATTATAGGGTGCGGGTGAGGGAATAGGCTGCTAGGAATAATGAGAGCAGAGCATGAACACAAGGAGATGGAAACCAATGAAAAAGAGAAATGTGTACTGGAGTCTGGGAGCCAGCAAGAGGCAGGGAGAGGCTATCGCAGGTGAGGTCACGAGGGAGTCAGTAAAGCGCCGTGGTGGGCAGGGGCTTCACTAAAGCCGAGTGTGGCCTCTTTAATTCATATCATGACATTTTATGGTCAAGGGAGGCATTCTGTTTAACTTTAGTGCCTTGTATCCATAATCATGATAACAATTTATGCATTGTAAAAAATTCTGTTTTGGAATTTCTGGTAAGCTAAATAATGTTCCATGACCTGATCTCCAGAACTGTGAATGTCAGTTTCTATGGCGTGAGGCACATTGCAGACCTGAATAAGTGAAGGCTCTTGCGATAGGGGGATGGTCCAGGAGGGCCTGGTGTCATCACAAAGTTCTTAGAGGAGGTGGCAAGAGCCCTCGGAGACAGACTAAAGGGGATGTGAAGATGGAAGCAGAGACTGGGTGATGTGCTTTAAAGGTGGAAAAGCGGGGCCACGAGCCTAGGAATGCAGGTGCTGCTAGGAGCTGAAAAAGGCAAGGAAACCAATGATTCCCTCAGGACCTCTGAAAGGAACCAGTCCCGGGACCTTGACTTTATCTCAGTGAAACTGAATTTGGAGTTCTGACCTTTCGAGCTGTCAGAGAATGAAAATGTGTTGCTTTAAACCAAGAAATGTGTGGAATTTATTAAAGCAGAAATAGGAAATGAATACAGAAGTTTATATTCAAAATAACGAATTAGAGTGTCTGCTGGGTAACGTTTCTGTACTATCTAAATGGAAACAGAAGAAAAGAAAATGGGAAAAATCATACTGAGTTGCATATACTGTGAGTTTCTGCACAGGATATATTGTTAGGCACAGAAAAAGGTAAAGGGGTTACTGGTAAATGTTTTTCGTTCTAATCTCTGTGAATCTGAGCACTGTTGAAAATTGAGATACAATTATCTGATCCTTTAAAATCAATAATCATCATTATCCTAGATAACGATGCAGGGTAGCAATGACACATGTAAGAAATAATAGTTGGCGCCTGTTCTGAGTGCCCAGCAGGATTTCATTACTTCATCATCACAGCGACGCTGTCGCTGGGTACTGTACTGCTATTTTCGTCGTCTCTCTGCATAGACAGAAAAGCGAATGCTGCTTCTGTGGTCACGCAGATGAGATGTATTAGAGCTGCTGTTTGCCCCTCAGCCTCCTGCCTCAAGAGGCCCAAAAGGCAGTCAGAAGTCTGTTTACTGGTTATGCAATTTGTTTATAGTCTCATAGGACAAGCTTTCCATGAAGATGAATAATCTCCTAATCTTGGGTAACCCTGCTGGGACCAGAGGGTTTTTTCCTTCCCTTTCTTCCTCATGTAGAAATAGGTGAATCCTTCTTCTGAAATGGTGGGGCACCTTTTATAAACACTGTGGCTTTGCGTCATGAGGTTGCGTTGTTAGGACCAAGTTGACTTATTACTTGAATTAAAAGAAGATTCAAGTCAAATGGACGGCTAGGTCTATCAGACAGTCTATGTAAAATCAGGTGGAGGGAAGACAGAACAAAACCCAATTCTACCGTCTTGTTAGACAACCATACCTATGAGCTTCTCTACCCAAACGGTCACAGAACCATCCAGATGAGTGTTACCCAATAGAAATATAATGTGAACAACGTGTACAAGCAACATATGTAATGGAAAATTTTTAGTGGCCACATTAAAAGGAGGAAAAATTAGCTGGCATGGTAGCTCACACCTATAATCCCAACTACTCAGAAGGGTGAAGTGGGAGGCTCGCTGGAGCCCAGGAATTTGAGGCATCTGTGAGCTATGATCATACCACTGCACTCCAGCCTGGTGACACAGTGAGACCAGGTCTAAAAAAAAAAAAAAGGAAAAGGTAGTCTTAATAATTATTTAACTCAGTATAATCAACTGATAAGATATTTTACCTTCTTTATCTGGTCATACACGTCTTTGAAATCCAGTGTATTTTACACTTGCAGCAGATTTGAAGTGATTGACATTTCTTTTTTTATTGCATTTTAGGTTTTGGGGTACATGTGCAGAACATGCAAGATAGTTGCATAGGTACACACGTGGCAGTGTGATTTGCTGCCTTCCTCCCCTACACACACATCTGGCATTTCTCCCTATGCTATCCCTCCCCAGCCCCCAGCTCCCCCCCACTGTCCCTCCCCTATTCCCCCCAATAGACCTCAGTGTGTAGTACTCCCTTCCCGGTGTCCATGTGTTCTCATTGCTCATCACCCACCTATGAGTGAGAATAT
>CM052663.1:1329324-1426750 GCA_028533165.1 Leontopithecus rosalia
CCAGCACTTTGGGAGGCCGAGGCGGGTGGATCACGAGGTCAACAGATCGAGACCATCCTGGTCAACATGGTGAAACCCCGTCTCTACTAAAAATACAAAAAATTAGCTGGGCATGGTGGCGCGTGCCTGTAATCCCAGCTACTCAGGAGGCTGAGGCAGGAGAATTGCCTGAACCCAGGAGGCGGAGGTTGCGGTGAGCAGAGATGGCGCCATTGCACTCCAGCCTGGGTAACAAGAGTGAAACTCCGTCTCAAAAAAAAACAAAAACAAACAAAAAAACAGCATTTCTGCAGGGAAGCCCTTCCTCGTTCCCTGGAAAGGGAGAACCCTTTGCTATTTTTCCCATTAGACTGTACGTGTCTCCTTTCCAAAAATGCGTCCCAGTGTTTTCTTTGTTCTGTGTCTGTCGTGGCCACTGGACACAAGCTCCAGAGCAGCAGAGCTGGGTTTTTTTGTTTTTTGTTTTTTTTTTTTAGGATTTACTTTCCGCACCCCACATTCTTGGAACAGCCTTTACTTGAGTTCCACAGGAAATGGCACCGATGAAGAGAAGGCGGGCGTTACCCTCATGTCGGGGCTGTGAGAGCTGCCTGGGAAGATGCCCACAGTGTGGGTGGGCAGGAAAGCCAGTCATCCCGCCGCCAGCCCAGTAGCTTCCAGAGGCAGGTGCCAGGTGCTACCGGGTCCCTCACAGGGCCAGGGGCAGGGACTGCACATCCCCCGGGCACTCGTCGTAGGCCTCCTGGGCCCTGACCATCATCACACGGGCGGGGCGCTTGGAGCCCGCGGCTGCACGCAGGCCCGTCTTAGAGGCGATAGAGTCACAGGGCAGATTTCGGTCCTCGCACGTGGCTGGGAGATGGCAGTACACCTCCATGGGCAGTGTGTCCCCGGTCAAAACCATGACCCCTTTTCTCCTTTGCTGAGAAATTTCCGAACCTCTTTCACCCCGCGCCGAACCTGCTTCTGCTTCACGGCAGTTTTCGCGTGGGGTGCGGGAAGCCAGACGCTGCGCGATGGGCTCTGGTTGACCAGCGGCTGCTGGCAGGTGCGCTCCCCGCAGCAGGCCTCCGCCTCCGGACCTGCCTTTACTTTGCTCATCGCAGCGACCAAGGAAACCTAGTCCCGAGGAGGCGAGTCCACGCGATCCGAGAGTGGGTCTTCATGTGACTTTGAACAAGCCACTTGCTGACCTGTGTCTCAGTTTCCCCGAGTGAGAACAATCCTACTTTGCACTTAGTATTGTCCTGGGGCTAAAATCCACGTGTGTTCGGTGCTGAGAGCGGGTCTGTTACGCAGCAAATGACGTCTCGGTGCTTGTCAGTGTTATTACTACTAAGGCTCAGGCTGCAGAGACTCAGAGCTCACCACCCTCAACTTCTCTCTCACCCCTCCGTGGCCCTAAATGCATCCAAAGAACCCTGGAGCTGCGGACCTCGGCTGCAGCTGTAAGCTACAGACCTCGGCTCTATAAGGCCAAGGAATGTGCTTGTAATCTGGATCCTTCTATAACAGCCCAGATTCGATGATCAATTTCAGGCCTAGCATTATAAACAAAGGTAAATTTGAACTAACGATCACCTAGGGCTGCTCACAAACAGCATGGAGTCAGAGGCAGCCTGGCCGCCAAGGGTTTTGTGGGGCAGCCATCAACGATGAGGCCAATATTTGCTTACCGTCTGCTATGGTTCAGGCAATGTCCGGGTAAAACGCTGGCAAAAAAGACCAGTCGCATAAATAGTAAACGTAGACCTGGGTTTGAAGCCAATAATCAGGTGTCAGAGTCACACTCTTGTTTCTTTTGGAGACGGGCATGGGGGTGTGGGGCGGGGGACTTGCTCTGTCTCTCAGGCTGGAGTGCAGAGGTGCAATCAAGGCTCATGGCAGCCTCAAGCTCCTGAGCTTTACCAATCCTCCCTCCTCAGCCTCCTGAGTAGTGGTGAGTACAGGCGCATGCCACCATGCCCTGCTAAGTTTTTAAGTTTTTTACATTTTTAAGATTATTTTAGAGACAGAGGTCTTGTTGTGTTCCCTGGGCTGGTCTGCACTTCCCGGGCTCAAGCAAACCTCCTGCATCAGCCTCCTGAGGAGCTTAGATGGCAGGCTGGAGTCATGCTCTTAATAACTGCCGTCTAATGCCTCTCTCTCATCATGGCGATTTGGCTCCCGTATGTTTTGGGGTGACAGTTCAGCATTTGAGGAAAGGCTCTGGTACCATAAAAACGTAAAGAACTGGTTTTCTAGAACATGCCTGGATACTAAGGTCTTTTCAGGCAGCTTTCAGGGGACGTGTGTTTTTATTTTCCTGGTGCTGGTACTGAGGCATGAGCTTGTTTACGATATTCGTGCCCGGCTGTGTGGATGTACAGGGCAGCACTCACATGGGGCAGGTTTGGGAGCCGGATGAAGAATGGAGAGGAGGGAGCCGAGCCTCCAGGAGCACCCAGGAGTTGGCCCTGGGCCCAGTCTTCACAGAGGGGGGCCCGTCAGTCCTCCCACCCAGCCCACCGTGCGTGTGCGCTCCCCATCTCACACCACGGGAGGGAAGCCTGAGTGTGGGAGAGGCCCCTACCAACCGCGAGCTGCAAGGGAACCTGAGAAATGGTCCTGGAGGGCGGCCACCGAGCAGCTTCCTGCAGCTGCCTTGTGCTAATAATGTAATTGTCGTCAAAACCTCCTCCTCCTCATCAGTTTGTCTTCTTCCAATGAGCAGAAAGCGCAGGTTACCATCCCGGGCAGCTCCGCCGCTGTCTGAGGCAGGCTCACCTACCTGCAGAGGACAAGTGGTCAGTATGCAGCGCTGCCCTCCCCCAGCTTTGGGGACAACCTGCTCCGAGCCTGGCCCACCTGCTTGCCTCTGGCCTCTGCCTACCTGGCACGTGTGCCGCACGCAGAGCCTCCAGTCTGCGCTAACGTTTCTTAAGTCGACTGCCTTTGCTGGGACTTCATTAGGAAACGGCCGCTTTGATGTCTTCCGGATGCATAGAGGGTGGCCTCTTCCCCGGGCCGAGCTCCGGGCTCACCTGAAACTAAGTAAAGAGGCTTTTTAAATTAATGGCCTCCGGTTGCAAGTGCACAATGATAAAGCGACGAGCGTTTTATAACACTGGAGAGCAGCAGCAGCTCTCTCTTTTCTTTCAATCCGTGGCTGCTTTTCAGAAATGTTTCCTGTGTGCGTGGAAGAACTGCTCGCATGCTGAGCCGCAGTCACTGGGCTTATCGCTGTCAATAGACAGGCCTGGGCTGCGGCTCTGGGCCCGGTTCCTCGGCGCTGGCGGCCTGTAGGGGGCGCGGCGGAGGCGGCGGGGCCGGGGAGCGCAGCGCAGGGCCCTGCCATCTGGGTGTTCGAGGACGCGCCTGCAGAGGCGCGCCTGGCTCCGCGCTCCACTCCAATACCATCTTCTTCGCTTTTGCAGCTTCCCACTTCCCATCTGTGCCCACCCACGGGTTTCTCAAAGAATTAAAAAAAAATTGGCATGGTTCAAGGGAAAAGAATCAGGAATATGTGGGCTCCCTGGTCCTGGGTTCACAGTGCTGGAGACACGTGGCCGCTGTGGCCCGGCCAGCTTCGCACATCCATTCTGCAGCTCTGATCCCGCGTGACCTGCTGAGGCTGTGCATTTTGCCGCGCGGCGGAGATGGGCGTGCTAGTTGTAGTTTATAAGTTGCCAGCAAACGTTTTCTTTTTTCTTTTCATCTTGCCAGTGCTGCCTGCAGCCTCCAAAAGGCATCTTCAGAAAGCTGATAATTAAAGCTATGGAATCCGAGCATGAGTAATCATTACCTATTTTGCTTGGGCGCAGTTTTTTAGAGAAGATGTTGTCCCCTCCAATAATTACTAGGTTATCATCTTCTCATACTGACTCCTCTAGGAGCCAAGATTTGAGAATAAATGTTAGGTCAACCTTTGCTGTTCATTCTCTGATTCAAATAAATCTAGTATTCCAGGGGAAAAACCCCAAACAAAATAAACGGCAAACTCCGAGTCCTAGGCAGCAGTTATTTCTGAATAGAAGACAACTATATGACTGTTGTAACGATATTTTAAAAAATGAGTACTTAATGAAAAGGCCATTTTAGCGAGTGATAAACACTTTGAAGCAGCCAGAAATTCAGTATCTCACAGCACATTTTGTGGAACGCTGTCTACATTCTGCCATCTTACTGGAATGTTCCGCCATTGCTCATAGTAATAGCTTCTTATTGACTGATGAGTATTTGTGTATAGATAGATTACGGCAAATGCAACTTCTCCAAAGGCTCTAGCCCTCAACAATAAAATGCTTTGTGGATGTGCTTTGGAAGTCCAGAGATAACTGATGGACAAATAAGTGGGATTTGTATTTGGACAGATTAAGAGTCTCTATGATGGCTTTTTTTCTCAGTGAGGAGAGAGACGGGGAAATAGAAAGAATGAGCTGAGTCAGGAGGCTGTCCTCAGTAGGAAGGCCCTGTGGTTGTGTCTCCAAGGCAGTGCCCCTGGCGTGGCCCCGGTGGAAATTCCTCAGCTTTCTTTGTCAGCTCTACCTGGGCCTCAACATCAGCTCTTAGAGAGAAGAGCGCATTACAGCCCAGGGGAGAGGTGGTGTGAATGGGGCTCCTTAATGAATGGATGAAAGGTTTTCAGTAACAAAGGGCACAATAGTTTGTGTTTCATTGGCTGAACCAAATCACACGCCCCAAAGGTCTGTGTTTTAATGTCAGTATCCTTGGCACCACCCACTGTTTCTCCCCACACACCCATTCTCCTCTTGAGGAAGGGATTCTGCTTAGCTATTCTGGAATTTTCTCGAGGAACCATTTTTTGTTCTTCATTCATCTATTATCAGGTAAGAGCCCCATCTTTCCAAATGTGCCTCATCCTCACTTAGCAAGTGAAAAAAAATAGTTCAAAATTATACATGAGAAAAATTTTCCCATCTGAAAATTTGAAGCACTAGAAGTTGAATTTTGCAAGTTTGTTTTGGGTAATCAGCAAGCATATTTTCCTTGGTTGGTTCAGTAACAACATTTCTGTCCCGTCATCTAGTTAGGGATGAATGGCATATTGTGGTTTCCCAAACCGAGACTACATATGCTGCACCCAAACTCGCTCAGTTTGGGAAGCTCACAAGTAGGCTTGCCTTTTGATTTTTTTCATTCCCGAGTTTCTCTTTTGGCCAAAGAGAAATCGCTTCCGTGCCGTTCAAAATACTTGAACTTATCTGCAACCCAGAGTGGAGAAGTAGCTGGTGAAGCCCTTCTTGGAAATTCTTTAGCATGTGGGTTGGGGTAGGGTGTAAAAGGAACGGAACGGTTGGAAAAAGTTCTGGTGTCTTTTTTTCTTTTTCTGGAAAAAGGATCAATGTTGATCCACAAAGAGAAACTCACAAGAAAAAATCCTGATGGATTTTGGAATGTACCTCGAGCTTCTCCAGTAAGCTTGCTAAGGTGCTGTCTGATTAGTCTTCTTTTGATTGCCAACCATCAAATCTCGCCGTGCTCAGCTTGTGCCTTCTAGATGAGGTATAATGTTACAGATAGATAAGGTTGTTTGAGAGACACAGGGGCAGAGAGAGAGCGAGCTTTTGGAGAAGGTACATAAAGAAAAACTAATATAGTATTAGGAACATCTTAGAGGCAGTCAAGAGGTTTGACCAAAAATATATTGATCTAGATTACTCCAGAAAGACTAAAATGAATAGGCATTTCATTTAGAAAGACTAAAATGAATAGGCATTTATTTAGAAAGACTAAAATGAATAGCTTAAAATAAAACAGCCAAGTCAGAACAGGCAGGACAGCTAGCTGGCTGCCATGGGCCAGGTCCTGGACTCTGGAGAAATCTCTAGAAACAGAAATTGCAGGGTCTCTGTCTTCCTACAGCTTCCAGTGTAGCAGAAGAGTTTATCATATGCAGTTCAAGTAATTGATACGTTAAAAAAACACCACTAAACAGAGCCAAAATACAACTTAGTTTTGTTCTTTTGTTCTGGTAAACTTTATTCATCTGGACCAACATCCGTGACCCCTGGATGAAAAGTCTGGCAGGCCCCATGCTTCTTCTGCCACTCTCAGGTAATCCAGAAAGTCTTCTGGAATCACAGAAGCAGTTTCATTTCAGCACTTACGGTGTCTGGTCCCATGTAACAATGAGAAACTGACATGGTCTAGCTGCCTCCGCCCCGCATGTCCTGTCTGCGTGCCTGCAGTGAGGGGGGTGCTGAGGAGGCGCTGCTCTCTCTCTGCCCCTGCTCCCATGCCATCTCAGCGCAACTGCTATGGTCGTAGGGCGCATGTTGTGTGCATGCAGGAAGGAGAGGTAGGAACTTTAGCCTCTTCTAACCTGGCTGGCTGGTGTCCTATTTTCTGATCTGGCAGATGGTTTGGGTCAGCTCTCTATGACCAGCTCCCTGGAGCGCTGAGGCTTTGGAAGCCCCCTGCAGCTCCTTCATTCCTGGTGGGTGTATCTCCTTTCAGGTCGTTACGGGACCATAGGATACCTTCCTCAGCCCTGGCTGTCCAGAGGGTGACCTCCAGCCCCTTCCTGCCTGGGTCTCCTCCCACCTCCAAGGATCCCTGGTTGCACATGTTGGACAGGATTTCTCTTGCTGGTCGAGGACACACAACTTTTCCTGGGAACTCTCATTCTCCTGCCTCCTCCACCCCACCTTCGCCGGGCAGGTGCAGTCTGTGCTGCGTGCATCCGTCCGTGGCCTCTGGCTCTGCCCCCAAAGCTGTTTGCCAGCTCCTCTGCTGTCTTAGGCAGATTCCGTGACAGACCCTGCCGCTTGGTCTGCTTGGGTTTGTGTGGCCGGCGCCTGACTCCCAGCCGCGGGAAAAAGACTCCAAAGCCCCATTCCATGGGCCTTGGAAATGTGGGACAGGAGGCCAAGGAGGTCCCTTTAGAAACGCCTCTTTCTAATCTAAGCTTTTTCTATATCCATGATCTGGCTGAGGGATCTGGAGTCGTTAAAGAAGCCCCTGGGTTGTTTACTCCGCGCTCCGTGGCAAGTTTCCTGCCGGGATCTGACTGTTGCAGCCTCAGCTGGAAGGAGAGAGAAGGAGTCTGTCCTAAAATCCAGTTACTCGTCAAACCCCGTGAGCCAGGTGCCATTGCTAACGCCATAACACAAAGAGAAACTGAGTTCCAGGTGGTTTAAATAACCTACCCACACGCCGTAACCCAGTGAGGAAGTCGGGCCTCGAACCCAGGCCCACCGAGCAGATTCTGCATTTGTCACTGCAGGGACACCTTGCATGTCCAGGATGAAGGAGCCCTGAGGGGAGAGGGCTGCCTCCTGACAGATGTTTGGGACAAACAAGCAAAGAAACTCGGGGTGAGAAAGTGGAAGCGCCCCCGCCCCTCCCCCTTTCTTGACTCCCGTGGGCCTGTGTGGTCCTTGCGGCGTGGACAACAGACCCTTGTGGGTCAACGCAGAGGCCGTGCCACTCGGCGCCGGCCCCACGGCCATCACCGGACCGCTGGAGATGTGACTGGGCTCGGGACATGAGCCCGCTTGTTCGCTCACTCTCAGTGAAAAGAGTTTTGAAATGAGTTCTGAATAGACAGCATTTTCTTTGTGCGGTTGGTAAATAACACAGAGCAAAGTTAGCAAGTTGCAGCGCCTCTGCGTTCTGATTCTATGGAACCTTTTTGTAGGGAGAAGGGCAGGATGTTTTTAACTGAATGTGACCTCACGGGAATACTAGAGGTAAGGAGAAAAAAATGATTATGGTAACTGTGGGTGTTTGACATCTCGGAAACCATGGCTTTTAATAAAGCCACATGAAGAGAGGTTCCTGGCATCATCCCACATGAAAACCAGTGACTGGTAGCGTTGTGGAGGTGACATTCACATTGGTTTGGCATTTGTGTAGTTTTGATTGAAAATCAGTGGTTTTCTTATGACAATTCTCATATCACATCTTGTTTTTCTTCTTTAGAAAATAATAAAATTTGTGAATGGGGCAGCGTGGAGAAATCCTAAGAGAAATAGCGTAAGAGCGTTTTGGAACACATCCAGGAAAAGATAACTTTCGGCACACCTGTAGACATTCGCCAGGTGAAGGTAAGAGACAAATATTGGAAAAAGTACATTTAGGTTATTTTATTACATCACACTGGGTTGAGCTTTGAGAGAAAACACATGCCACTGGGGCGGGACGGGCAGAGGGAGAATGGAGGGCTCACCTTTTGCCCCTCTCTCTCCTGGGCATGGGCATGGCAGCCCTGTGTCCCCGTGGCCATCAGTGGCCACCTGCGTTGTTTCTAATGCCGGCTGTGGAGCAGCCAAAGACACGTTCACCAGTTCGAGGGCATCTGACTGAGTACGATACTCGGCAGGCCCTCCTTCTAAAACATCCATGTATTTAATATTGCAGCTGTTACTCGTACAGTATGGAATTTCTTTTAGATTTATATTTGCACTGGGACTGACTCATCTTCTATTTAGGATTTTTTAAAACATCGCTTCTTCTGTGCTCAGATGAGGAGTACATCTGTTGCTTTCACATAATAAGCATAGAATATGGAGACACGCTGAGTACTTGAACCATTTGTTTGTCGCTATAGGAGACCTGCAGCATATGCAGCTATATGTCTGTTTACTGGCATGCGGGCACCGAGGAATCAAACTTCATGGTTCTTTCTTTGAGCCATAGATTTTTTTAAATCTCTGGGTAATTTAGGTTACTGAGAATGAACCTTATTTCGGACTTCTGAATGGGTGTTTTGAAGGAGGCTTAGAGGGACAAAGATTGCATTGGTCACTACTCAGTACTTGGGACTGTAGATGAGTTTTTTAAGCAAAGCATAATAACCACTTTTACTGTTGGTACGATATATACACATAATGTTAGCACTATGACGAGATTGTTGCTCCAGCTGGCATAGAAATTAGCTGTCAGTTCTGAGGACTGTGTAGTTTTCTGTCTCTTGACTGTGGTTAAGGAAAGCACTTGTAGCTGGTGGAGCGCAGGCAGCGAGGCTCACAGCGGTGTTCCGGTCGGGAAGAACTTCTGATTTTCCCGCAGTTGGTGGCTGCATTTGTTGCATGCAACTTGGAGCCTTGATCTTTCTAACTATTTCAGATAAATTGCCATCAAATTAGCAGGGATGGTTCCTTCAGGTCAATGTAAATCATTTATGCCAAAGAAATGATACTATTGTAAACCATGTTCATGCGGCCCAGATAAAAATGACGTTCTTAGCAACATAGTCTTACATTAAATATACTCAAAAATAACATCATTTTTCCTACTGACTTTGTAACCAAACCTTTTACGTGAGGCAGAGTCCTTAGTGTGTGACTGTGCGTTATCTGAGAAAACCTGTATTTCCAACACGAAAGGAAAATAAAAAATTCCAAGATAAAAACAGCTTGATTTTGATTATTCCTTTAAACGATTTGAATTAAGTTCAGCTCTGCACATCGCCACATGGGAAACCCAGACCTTTGAGCAACGCGTTGATGAATTGGGGTGGAAATTTGGAGGATGGAAACGGCGGCCGCCCTGGACTTTTTTCCAGACACCATTTACACAGAGTGAGCAGCAGAGGGCAGTGCAGAGCAACGAAGTCTCCGAGGCGTTTCCAAACACATGTCTTGGAACCTCAAGTGAAATTATCCGCTTGAAAGTAGCCCTTAGCGGACAGCGTCTTCCTCCGAAGTCATGGATCTCTGAAATGATAGCAAAACTCCCCAAAATGCTAAAAATGGGCCCCTCAAAACGGAAGGATTGAGGTGCAAGGGACAGAATTTTAATTCCCTGAGGTCATCAGAGATGTTTTCACTTGGATCCCTTTTACTGCAAAGGGCGATGTGAAGCCCAGTTTAGTCATGTGCACAACTGTTCATTATGCAACTTTTCGGAGTGATGTTTTTCTGATAAAAAGATTGCAAAAATCACAAATTCAGATTTGCGTAAGAATCCCCGTACAACACAGCATTCGAAGCAAAGTGCAACTGAGAAAGTTCACCATTAAATGCCTATGTCCTTGATGCAAAATGATAGCCCATTGTTTTACTTGTTAATTTTTTTTCTTCTGAGAATTGCCACGGAAGACATTCTTTATTTTCTAATAAAACGTGTGTGATACTCTACCTTGGACACACATTTTACACTTGCAGTCTGGAAGGAAAACCGGCTACACTGGAACAGAATTCCAAAGAATCTGAGGGGACAGTTCTGTGTGGACATGTTCCATTTTGTTCCAGGGTTATTATAAACTCTAGTTTCACGGTCTGTGCATCAATGTTTAGGGGATCTAAATGTCTTCTCACTAAATTTTACTTTGTAACCTGAAAGTTAGCATTTAAGACCATCATTCTTCCAGGTTAATTAGGATGATAAAATCCTTTCCTGTTTTCAAAAGTTCATGAGCACATAACAAACTGGGACTACTTTTACAAGCCAAGCGTCCCTCTTATGCCATTAGCTTTCTTGGAGTTACCTTCTAGATGACTTTGGCTCATGCTAACTTCAGATACCTGACATATCAAGTATGCTTGTCTTCAAAGGTTTCGCAGGCAACTGCAACAATTCATCTGGTTCTAGTCAAAAGTGCCCTTGAACTCTCAGCTCACTTTGCTTCCCTGTATGAGTCATGTGTGTAGCAAAAGGAAAAGCACAAAAGGCTTCATGTGACAGGCTAATGTGAGTGATGTGGTGAAGAGAGGGATGGATTTCACAGAAGGATCTGCTTGGGTGTTAAGACTTCAGCTGGGTGCCTGGGGGTTCCATTTGTCAAGCTCTCATTTGCATTTGGGGGAAGGCCACAAGCCACATCATGTGTTCTGGGTTCTGTTGAACTCTTCTCACAGTTCCTAGAGCCCCAAACTCTTACCCTGTCCCCAAGGAGTCTTTCAAGGCCTGATCGCCTGCCCACCAGGGAGTGACTGCCCCCAAGTCTCTGAGAGGTGCCTCAGGACCCCAGCGGACTCACATGCACGCTGGCCTGCGGGAATCATTCTCCACATTCCGCTTCTCACATAACCCACTGGGAATCCATGGTTAGAGTCTTGTTGCATTTTGCTTAGAGGAAGAGTTCCTGAACAATGGAGTAGGGAGTCACTGGAATCTCTGATACTGTGGTTTGTGAAAGATTCCTCTGCTTAACATTGATTACGTTCTTCACCGTGTTTAAAAGAAAAGGTTTCACCTCATCTAGGCAGGCAGTGCTGTTACACCATCACCTTTTTCCCCCTTTATTTTGACTGCTGTCCTCACAGCTGATTGACTCGTGGCTAGAATGATGGCAAATAAGGCAATATAATATGGACAGCCTGCAAATCCCACTTGTAAGCTCCGTAAGTGGGAGCAGATTGCTGTCTGAGTACAGGGCTTCTGCAGAAGTCTCTCTATCAGCTCCACATTGAACTCAAAGTCTAGAGAGCTGCAACAGTGAATCATGTGTCATCTGGATCCAGCCATAGAAGCATGGTGACCACCCCTTCCCCCACCCCTCGCCATTCCCTTCTCCCTGGATTTGTTATATTTCATTCCGTTCAATATACTTACTGAGATGTAAACATTCCACTGAAATTTATCTAAGTAGGCAGATTTTAAGGATCTACTTTTATGAGTCGATAACAAATTTTAGAAAGGCTATTTCCATTGATATGTGAAAGTATACAGGAGCTGCTCCAGCTACTAGCCCTTCCAGCAGCTACGCTCACCACCGTGATTGTCACTTTGAATAACCCTTGGGTTATTACAATTAACAGAGATAAACATAATTTTATAGTAGGAAATGTACTTGTCGGATGTAATCAGTTTGAATAAACTGATTACATAAATAGTAGTAATCAATTTGAATAAATATTTCTATTTGTTTTCATAAAAGTTTTAATCCTCAGAAAATAACTCTGACCAAAATAGGAAGATAGCAGGATCAATGAAACAGGTGACATGAGTCATCTCAGTGGCTTTTAATTAAAAAGGAGCCTGTGGTGTTGGCGTGGACTGGACTCCGCATAGGCAGTGCTTGAGTTTCTTAAGCTGAAATCCAGCTGGAGAGTTCTTAATCAGAACGGACTTATTTTGATAATTCATAATCTGTGTACTCAGAGCATCGACGTTACAGTTTTGATACCTAAATCACCGTTTAAAAAATTCAGAGAGATATCTGAATCCCGAGTCTCGGACAGCTATTCCTGAGCCGAAGGATTTCTGTGCAATGCTAACATGGATAATAGAGAATCAGTCTCTCACTGTACAGTTTTGTCATTATGTTTCAATAACTGAATGAATATTCTGAATTAATAAGCATAACGTTTGTATAAGCTGAAGACTAGTCTAAGCTCTGCATTCAATGATGGGAACCGTAAGCAAATGCTTCTTTTCATCAGCTTGTTCAAAAGGCATAAACATAATTACAGTTACCGACTGGTTAAAACAGTGATTGGGTCTAGACGAGCTAACTAAAGTGAGGGCTGCATGTTGTTTTGAGTACTTGGAAGAGTCTGGAAAAAAGTAATTTTTTTAAAAAGATGTTTTTACTGTTTAACTTATAGAAAAAGTCTGAGCATTAAACCCCCACTAGAATTTTGGGGATTTTGTTTTTCTGAAACGTTGGTTAAAATTCAGGTAAGTTGGTACTTATAGTTTTTTTTGTTTTGTTTTGTTTTTTTTGAGATGGAGTTTCGCTCTTGTTACCCAGGCTGGAGTGCGATGGCGCGATCTCTGCTCACCGCAACCTCCGCCTCCTGAGTTCAGGCAATTCTCCTGCCTCAGCCTCCAGAGTAGCTGGGATTACAGGCATGCGCCACCATGCCCAGCTATTTTTTTGTATTTTTAGTAGAGATGGGGTTTCACCATGTTGACCAGGATGGTCTCGATCTCTTGATCTCGTGATCCACCCACCTCAGCCTCCCAAAGTGCTGGGATTACAGGCATGAGCCACCACGCCTGGCCGGTACTTATAGTTTGAGAGAAAAGATGGGGAAGTGATAGAAATATCAAATGATGGGTTAGTTTTAAATGTCTCAGAATGTTCAGTGAGGCAGTGAGGGAAAGAGGGATTTGCCTGGCCATGTCCCCAGAGCTCTGCTTGTACCTTCTCCTGAGGTCACTTCAGGAAAACAGTGCTGGGTCTTTGGGTCACATCTGGTTCTGCCTTCTTTATCCATCACATGGCCTGCCTTCCTCTCTTAAATCCTGGCTCTGTTATGAGACTGGGAAGGAGTGATGTGAACATGTGCTCCTGAGCCTGGAAACAGCCCTCTGCCCCTGCTCCTTCCCTCTCGGCAGTGCCTGTCATTCATTCTTGCAACAAATATCTGAGCATTTTCTGTGCAGGTGTGTCTCAGTGCTTTGAATATGCGGTCTCGCTTAATTCTCTCAAAAGCCCTTAGAGGTTGTTCCTGTTACCTTTATTGTACAGACAATGGAACTGAGATTTTCAGAGAAGTAAGGATAAACATTTCATATCATAAAACTACTAAATGTTGATGTTAGGGTGTAAATCCTAAACCACAACTTTCCTCATTGCTGCTTTGGAAACAGCTGTCTCTAAGGCATTTATGCCTTAGTACTGATATTTCGAACCTTTTATTTTGAAACAATTTCAAACTTAGAAAAAGCAATAAGTACAAAGGTGTAGCATAAATAATTCCTGAGTCACTCAGATTCCCCAGTCTTTCACCTTCGACCACATTTGCTCCCATCATCCATGTCTATTTCCGTGTGTGTGTGTGTGTGTGTGTGTGTGTATTTATATGTATGTTTCTATTTCTCATGATGTAGCATCTTTGATCAGTTGTAGATGTGATTCCCCTTTACTGCAGCGCATCTCAGGGTGTGCTCCCGGACGCATGTGCCGAATCTTACATGCCCACCATACAAGATCAAAGTAATGAAATCAACAGTAACACAACCTATACACTGTGTTCAGATTTTACCAGTTGACACAATAATATTCATCACAGGAAAGGCAGTCAAAGCAAGACAACTGAGGCCCAGGACTGAACACAGGACCATGCCCTGCATTTCATTGTTGTGCCTCGTAAGCCTCTTCTAATCAGGGACATTTTCTGGGTCTTTCTCTCTCGGGATCCTGTCGTTGAGGACAGAGGGGTCAGCTAGCTTGTACTTTTCCTGTTTGGGTTTCTACGATGTTTCTTCATGATTTTATTCAAGTTGTTCATTGTGGCAGCAATTCCACAGAAGTAATATTGTGTTCTTTGTAGTCCTGGATGTCAGGAAGCACACAGATTGCTTTGCCACGTCACTGGTTTGTTCATTTGGGTAAGATGGTATGTACTGGACTTCATCATAGCACAGCTATGTTCTCCCTTTCGGAAGTATCAACCATCACGAAGCTGCTATTTTTTCTTTTGTAAGTATCAATCATAGCAAAGGTACCATTTTTCCTTTTGTAAGAATTTTACCTTGTAAAAAGATATTTTGGGGTACGTAAATATTTTGGTTTTTAAAAATCTCATTCATTTTAATATCTGCTGACCTTTTCCCAAATCAGTTATGATTACGATGGTTTCCATTTGGTATTACCTAGCTTGGATGACCTTGTTGAGTGACGTCCTGTTAGTCTAGAGACAGTATATCCGGTTTCTAGGCTGTAGTCTTGTGTGATTTCATTTTTAATCTAGGAACACACAGGATGCCTCACAATACTTATTTGACTGTATTTTCACAACATCTCCACCAGGTAAACATTATTATATCCACGTTTTGTATGTGAGGAAACTGAAGAAACAAGTTGGCAACATTTTTGGAACAAAAATGTTAAAAATTAATCCTTAAGTCAGGTGCGGTGGCTCACGCCTGTAATCTCAGCACTTTGGGAGGCCAAGGCGAGTGGATCACAAGGTCAAGAGATCAAGACCATCCTGGCCAACATGGTGAAACCCTGCCACTACTAAAAAAAATACAAAAATTAGCTGGGCGTGGTGGCGTGTGCCTGTAATCCCAGCTACTCTGGAGACTGAGGCAGGAGAATTGCTTAAACCCAGGAGGCGGAGGTTGCAGTGAGCCAAGATTGCGCCATTGCACTCCGGCCTGGCGCCTGGCAACAGAGCGTGACTCTGTCTAAAAAAAAAAAAAAAAAAGAAAAGAAAAGAAAATTAATCCTTAAATAGCACTGGTGATGTTCACAGTAAGATAATAGAATGAAGTTTTAAAAGTACAAAACAACACTTTAAAAAATCAGAAAAAATTATTATAACATTGCGCCACGATTTGTAAACTTTGAAAGCAGAGACCAGGGAGAGACAAAACTTGACCTCATCCCAACATTTGAGCGAGGTGAGGCGAGTAGATGAAACCTGAAAAACTTTCCCACCATGGCCCAGCTTGCAGAGAAACCTGGAAGGATTCGCAAATGGCAAAGGAAAGGAGAAGATCCCTGAGGTCGGAACTTCCGTGTTTTTCCCAGGCTGAAAAGATGGGGAACAAGAGGAGGTGGGAAGCTTAGAATCATCAAAGCGAATTCCTATCTTAGCAAATCACAGAGATTTAGCAGGATGGGAAATGAAAGAGCAGGCAAGACACAATTCTTCAGGTGGCAGAGGCCCAAGCGATGAGGGCGGGGAAGACCCCAGGCGAAGTTCTCGTCCCTTGCTGTAGAGCAGCTCGGGACCTCAACCTGTTGGTTTTCCTGCCTTTTGCCCACCAGGGAGGAAGGGAACTATACGATCCCTGGGGAGAAAACCTGAAACAGGGTAAGGGAAGGCCGGGAGCGGATTGTGCGAATGCGGCTCCACGGAATTGTGGGAAGTACCCAACGTGCCTCTAGGGATGTAGCCAGAGCATTGATGCAGAATTTTAAAGTGAAAACTCCCAGTCCACCAACCCTAAGTTCCTAAACCCAAGGGGAAGCTCCTTCTGACTCCTCCCCATGTGGTCAAGTTGAACAAGAGAAGGAGAAGGGAAAATAACCAACCGCCAAACCTGAGTTCCCAGGAACATGTGGGCGGGTGTCAGAGATAGTGGGGCACGTGGTAAGTAAAGGAGAATTGATCCGAATTATCTCAAAAAGACAAAACAAGTTGAAAAGCAGTACAGATCGAATAAGCACACAAGAAAGGAAATCTCCTGGAGACCAAAGAAAATGTTACAAAAATGAGAACAGAAAAGAGAGAATGTGGAGGAAAGGCAAGAGAAGTAAAATAGAATGAAACATGTAAAAGATGTTGTGTCTCTGAAATCCATCTGGAGCATCTCTAGGCAAAGATGGTGGACTGAACATATGCGTGTACTTTTGCTTTTCTCCAAATCCCCACAGAAATAATGAAGATGATTTTAATAAGTCTGGAAGCCAGGATATGGATGAACAGTAGTGACGGGGTTTCACCATGTTGGCCGGGATGGTCCTTGTAAATAACTTAGCAGGACGTCAAAATTTAAGGCAATAGATGGAAAGTTGACAGCCAATCTAATAGACAGGGCAGAATCTTCCAACAGCTAAGAAATTGGGAGTATTTGGTAATTTTGGAAGTGGAGAGTGAAGTGAGGCAGCTGACACAGAGAAGCCTGATTGGGTATTGGAGATTCACAGAAACAGAGAGAAATCTTCAATATTCCCTCCCTCACAGTGCAGGAGATGAGCAGAAGATGAAGCCCATGACACATGTTTATTTTTTGGAATCGGTAATACAAGAAGGTCTCTCTACTGAAGGACCCAGCCTCACCTGAGTGTACACACCCAGAAGTCAAGCGGATTGAGTGAATATTTGCATTCTGGAGGTTAAGATTCCAGTCCTCGTCCTCTCCTGCTACCGGCCTCCTGCAATAATAGCAGCCAGGTCTTATCATCCAGAAATTCCCCTCCTGGGATTTGCACCCAAGAAGAAAGCTCCTGGAGATGCTGATAGTGGAAGATCACCTGCTAGTGCAGCTCTCCAAGTCAGCAAACCCACTCTCATACCCAGAGCCCTACCAGCCATCCAATATGTCACTCTTAAATGTCCCAGCCTAACCAAGGAGAAATGAGGAGTAAGCAAAACTGGCAAACAGAGCAAAGCAGCTTGAAAGAAAAGGAGATGCTAAAGAAGAAGAAAAACCCCACAACTCATGTTATTGTCCCCAAAGTGATACAGTCATGGAACAAGGCACTTGGAGAACAATGACAAGAAAACTCCTGGAAATAAAAATAATTTAAAAAACTATTTTTAAAATTATTATGTTTAAAATCATCTTTCATGATGGCAAAATACAAACTCCATGGAATCATTAGGAGGTGAAGTTGAGGAACCTTCTTTCCAAATGGAGAAAATGTATAGAGTTGAAATATAGGAGGAAAAAAGTAGGAAAATTGGATACTAAGGGAAAGAAAACAACAAAGAAATTCAGGATATTTCCAGGAAAGTGAGAGCCTCAAGTTTCTAGTTTTACAGGGTTTGTCTAGAAGAAGAATGAAGACACATACAGTTAGGCACACCTGTAGTTTTGTTTTGAGGACAAAAAATAACAATGATTCTTTAAGCTTATAGAAAGAGAGAGATTAAAGAGAAAAAAATCACAAAATATAATGAGTTAGGACTATCCCATAGAAACAGTGGAACTTAGGTCTAACCTGGATTTTTATACACGCCAAACTATCAATCAAGTGTGAAGGCAGAACAAAGATGGTTGAAAATATGCAAGAGTCAAAAATGTTTTAACTTCCAGATTTTCTGTCTCCAGAGCTACTGAAGGATATGCTCCACCAAACTGAGGGATTAAACTAAGAAGGAAGAAAATGTGGGAACCAGGAAACAGGGATCTATTACCAGACAGAGGTGCAGGATCCCAGAATGTGGGTGAGGGAATTCTGAGGCTGATATAGTTCTGTAGAGCTAGAAGCCAACTGGTGCAGAATGGAACAGGGAGGGTTTTCTGAGACAGATTCTCCAGGAAGACGAATTGATAATGCACCTGTGGCATCTGAATGTCCTGAGAGGAAGTTTCTGTTACTGCAGAACAGTGTGAGGTCAAATTCATAGGAATGACTTGGAAAACACTGCAAACAAATTTTAAGACAATTATTTGTGTGCAGAGTGGTATTTGGGGATCCTGAGGCTTATAAAATTGTGGGGGCCCTTTTTGAGATAAGAATACAAAATGATAAATACAAATTTAGGTCCCAGTACAAATATTTATTTAGAATGAGTAAATATAATTACAAGAAATTACACCTTTAAAATTGCAGACATATATTGAAAGCAAAACAAGTTATGGATAATATTTTCATTTTAAAATTGTTTTTATTGACCAATAGCCTTTATATTCCTATATTATTATTATTATTTGTATTTTTTATAGAGATGGGGTTTTGCCATGTTTGTCTCCAACTGGCTGGTCTCAAACTCCTGACCTCAAGTGATCTGCCCACCTCAGCCTCCCAAAGTGTTGGATTGCAGGTGTGAGCCACTGTGCCTGGCCTATATTATTTTTAATATGTTTTTGAGCACCTCTTTATTGAAAATGCTCTTGTAATATTTTCCACAGACAGAATGGAAAGCTAATCTAGTCTTTTTCTAATGTGATTAATCAAATTTATTTATTTTAAATTAATAACGGCTTAGAAAGTTTTCTTTCAGCATTACTCTTCTCTACTGAGATCGTCATAAATTTTTAATATTTCTTCACTTTTTATAGCAAAGTGACAATAGATCTTGTTCAGAATTGGTAATCAGTGTGATTTCCCTGGTAGCCCAACCGAAAATCAAACTATTATGCTATTTCGATATAATGGTAGGCACTAGAAGATTTAAATCAAGTGTTAGACCAGAAGCCCTTTCCATCAGTGACCAGGTTTGGTATCTGCTAGGAAGGAAAAGCCTGGCATGTGGTCACCAGTGTTTCTGTTCTTTTTGCTTTATAGTTTGTAATTTACTGAGACATATTTAATTCCCGATTAATTTTGTTGATGTTTAAGTTACTCACAATCATATTAAGAGTTAGCGAGGAGTACATCAGCAAGGTGGCTGAATAAAGGGTGCCCAACACGCGTTTCCTGGCCCACCCCCACAAAAATGAATAAATAATAAATAAACAACTACACTTTGACCAGAGTGGCTGAAGACGAGTGTCAGAGTACAGCAGGCATGGCAGAAATCCTGTGGAGCACTCACACTAAGTATGGGCTCTAAAAGAAGGGAAAGAGCCATGCCACCCCATGCCACCCCATGCCACCCCACCTGTGCCACCCCATTCTTTTTATTCAGTTCGGAACCAGGAAGGACTCCTCCCTGTGGGGAAAAGGTAAGCAGGAGGTACCCAGTGGTGCCTACCACCACTGTGGACACCAGCAGTCCTCACTACTGGAGAATCCTGCAGTCTTCAAGGGCCCTGAGCTCAGCTTAGGGAGCTGCCTGGAGTTCACATAGCTGTCCTGCTCCAAAGCAGGAGCTTCCATTGTGCCTCCCCTCTTGTAGACCAAGCTGCTACTGCACTGTGCCATCTTGAAACCAGAGCCACTGCTGGAGTGTGTCCTGCTTCGGGGTCCAGTTGCCACTGTATCCCTTTATCCCTGAGGCCCAGCCACAATTGCACCATGATCTCAAACATGGTAGTCAACATTCCCCAGCTGAACCACAGCAAGTCCTTATCCCCTGGGAACAAACTACCCAGAAGCCACTACATGTTCCGCATTCAAGTTGCTACTGTGCTTCAGCCCCAGCCACTTGGAGCCAAGGCCCCATGGAGCAGCCATGCGTCTCAGAGCCTGAAGTAGCCCAATGTCCTGCCCCCAGGAAATTGGAACTTTGGTCCTGGAGAGCAGCTACATCCCTGGCATCCAAGGTCTTATGGCAGTGTGTACCTCAGGCACCTGGATCCCAGCCCAGCATGGCAGCCACACCCCACAGTGCTGAGCTGATGTGGCAAACTGGTCCCCAGAGAAATAGAGCCTTGGCTGAGCAATGCTGCCCCACCCCTGGACTGAACAGCTGCTGTGCCCCACCTTCCTGGATCTGAGTCAGCCCTCTGGAGTCTCAGTTGATGAGGCACACATCTCCCTCAGAAGTGGCACCTGCTTCCCAGAGCCCAAGCTGTAGCTGTGCTCCACTGTTCTGGGGTCCCTGCTGCCACTGCACCTGGCTTCACAGAGACTGACCTACTACTGTATTCCACTGCTCTGGGACTACAGTCATCACTGTGCAATACCCACACTTCTGGTGCCTGAGTTGCCACTGTGCCCTGTTGATTCTAGGACCTGAATTGCCGGTGTCCCCTGCTCTCTGGGGACTGAGCCTCTGGAACACCCCTTCTCCCCTGGAGCCATGCCAATGCTGTGCCCTGATCTCTAGGCTTAGAGTCACAGCTACATCCCTGAACCCTGGGCACAAGCTACTGGGGGATGCCTCAGAGTTACAGTCCTTGGCTTGGTGGGAGACCTGCATCCACCTGTGCCTCAGAGAATGAACCTGTGCCCACATCACAGGTTCCACAGTAGTTCAACAAGACACTGAGCCCAGGACCCCAGTTCTACAGCCATTTCAATCACCTGTGCCCGTGAACAAAGAGATGCTATGCCTGCCTGTGGCCCATGTCACATCTGACACGAACAGGGAACCCTTCAGCTAAGTGTACCCACTGTGGGGGAAATAGCAGGAGAGTCCCTAATGCCCTTGCCACCAAGAACCCTAACAATCTACCATGCCACCACCACTGGCACAAACTCCTATAGTCTAAAACATGAGGTACTCACAGTCATTGCTGATGTTGATCATAGCTGAAGAAGCTGCACAGAGACTACACTGCTGTACCCACTCAGAACCAGAACCAGGCACTCTGCTGACCTGACACCCTAGGACTCGTCTGCAGATGAAAGTCTTTCCCTATGAAAGCCTCTCTGTAAAATTAGAAGAGACAGCTGTTCCACTGGATGCACAGGCATCAACGTCGGGATATGAGAAATACGTAGAAGGAAGGAAACACGTTGGGACATGAGAAATACGTAGAAGGAAGGCACCACAAAAGGAAGACCGTAATTCCCTAGCAACTGGCCACAAAGAAATTGAAATTGAAATTGCCTAAAAAGGAATTCAAAATAACAATTTTAAGGAAATGAGAATACGGATAGACAATTCAACAAATTCATGAGCTGAACGAGAAAGTCCACCAAGAGGTAGCTCTCATAAAAGAGAACCAAATAGAAATCTTGTAGCTGAATAACTCAATGAATAAAATTTTAAAAATTGACAGCTTCAATAGCAGACTAGACCAAGCAGAAGAAAGAATCTCTGAGCTTCAAAAGAGGTCTTTTGAAATAACCTTGTTGGGGGGAAAAAGAGTGAAGAAAATCTATGGGATTTATGAGATGCTCATTAAATAAACAAATATTTCAATATGGGGTCGTCAAGAGAGAAGAGGAGGAAAGGCATGGAAAACTTGTTTAACAAACAACTTGCTGAACAATTCTCAAGACTGGAGAGAAATCTGGACATGCAGATTTACGAAGCTCAATTATGTCCAAACAGGTTCAACCCAAAGAGGGTCTTACTGAGGCATATTACAACCAAAACGTCAGAAATCAGAGACACAGAGAGAATTAAAAAGGAAGAAAGAGAAAAATGTCAAATGATACATCAGGAAATCTCCATTAGACTATCAGTGGATTCATCAGCAGAACCCTTGCAAGCCAGGAAATAATGGAGCAATTTATTTAAAGTGCTGAAAGAAATAAAAACCTGTTAGCCAGGGATTCTGCACTTAGTAGTGCTGACTTTCAGAAATAAAGGAGAAATAAAATCTTCCCCAGAGAAGCAAAAGCTATGAAAATTCGTCACTACTAGACCTGCCTTACAAGAAATATTTAAGGGAGTTCTTCAGCCAGAAGCAAAAAGATGATGATTACTATCATAAACGTATATGACAATATAAACCTCACCAGTAGAGGCACATTCACTGTCAAATCCAGAATATGTCTTTACTATAGTGGTGTTGTGTAAATCTTTCACCTCTCCAGTATAAAGGTTAAACATCAAAATGGTCAAAAATAACTATGGCTACATTAAGCTGCTAAGAAATATGCAGTATAAAAAGATGTAAATTTTGACAACAAAACATAAATTGTAGATGACGGCGGAGAGGTTAAAAGTCTAGAGTATTTGTATGTGATCAAAGTTAAGTAGTTGTCATCTTAAAATAATCTATTATAACTATAAGATGCTTTATGTAAGCCCCATGGTAACCACAAAGCAAAAATCTATAGCAAATACACAAATAAGGACAATAAAAGAATAGAAACTAAGCATTATAGAAAATTACCAAATCACAAAGGCAGACAAAAGAGGAAGAAAGGAAAAATAATCTACAAAACAACCAGAAAACAATTAACAAAATAGCAGGAGTTAAGTCAATACCTATCAATAATAACTATTATCAGTAAAAACTGAATATAAATGGATTAAACTTTCCAGTTAAGAGACAGAGACTGTCTAAATAGATATAAACCCAACATCCAACTTTATGCTCCTGCAAGACACCCATTTCAGCTTTAGGGATACACATAGCCTGAAAGGGAATTAAAGAAGATATTCTACACAAATAGTAACTGAAAGAGCAGAGATGGCTATCTTTACAGCAGATAAATAGACTTCAAGTTAAAAACTGTCACAAGAGACAAAGAAGGTCATTACTTAGTGGTAAAAGGGCCAGCTTATTAAGAAGATATAACAATTATAAATATATATGCACCCAGTAGAATACCTAAGTATATAAAGCAGATATTAATGGACATGAATGAAGAACTAGATAGCAATATAATAATGGCTGGGGACTTTAACACCCCACTTTCTAAAATGGATGGATCAACCAGACATAAAGGTAATAAGGACACACTGGATTTGCGCTTCGCTTTAGGCCAAACAGACCTAACAGACATATATGGAACTTTCAACCCAATAGCAGCAGAATAAACATTCTTCTCTAGTGCACATAGAACATTCTTCAGGAAAGCCCTTATGTCAGTCCACAAAAGAAGTGTTAACAACTCAAGAAGACTAAAATTACATCTCACACTTTTTCCAACCGCAACAGTGTGAAACCAGAAATCAGCAGCAGGAGGAATTTTGAAAGATTCAGAAATACGTGGAGACTAGACATGTTCCTGAGCAACCATGGGTCAAAGAGGAAGTCAAAAGGGAAATTTAAAAATATCTGGAGACAAAAGACAATGGAAACATAATATATTGAAACCTATGAGTGGCAACAACAGTAGTTCTAAAAGGCAAATTTGTAGCAATAAATGCCTACATTATAGAAGAAGAAAGCTCCAAAATAAATCGCCTAACAGTATTCCTCAAGGAGCTATAAAAAGAGCAACAAATGAAACCTAAAGTTAGCAAAAGGAAGGAAATAATAAAGATGAGAACAGAAATAAATCAAATAGAGCACAGAAAAACCATAGATGAAATTCATAAAACTAAGAGCTGGCTCCTTGAAGAAATAAACAGAATCAATAATCCTCTAGCTAACCCAAGAAATAAAAGAGACAAAACTGAAATAAGTAAAATCAATAATGAAAGTGGAGACATTACAACAGACACCTCAGAAATAAAAATAATTACAAGGAACTATTCTGAACAATTGTATGCCAACAAATGGGATGACCTGAAAAAGATAAATAAATTTCTAGAAAAAATATAGCCTGCCAAGATTGAATCAGAAAGAAATAGAAAGCTTGAATTTAACTATAACAAATCAAGAGAAGAAAGAAGTGGTTAAAAACCTTCCAACCAAAAAAACCCCAGGACCAGATGCCTTCAGAGCTGAATTCTATCGAACATTCAAAGAAGAATTATTATCAATACTTCTTTGATTCTTCCAAAAAATACAGATACAGACAATACTTTCAAAAATATTTTATGAGGGCAATATTACACCAGGCAGACACCATAGCAAAAGAAAACTACAGGCCAATGTCTCTGATGAATGGTGATACAAAAATCCTTAATAAAATATTAGCAAACCCAATTCCACAATGCATCAAAGACATTATACATCATGACCAAGTTTATTGCTGTCATGCATGTTTGGTTTAACATACATAAATCAATGTGATACATCACATCAGCAGAGTGAAGGAAAATAACTATGATTATTCTCAATTGACATTTCAATTCTGTGTCTCAATTGATGTGGACAAAACATTTGACAAAGTTCAGAATATTTTCTGATCTTTCAGAATCCAAACTCTTAACAGTTTAAGTATGGAAGAAAAGTTCAACATGATAAAGGCCATTTATTTAAAAAACCCACAGCTAACATAATGATCAATGGTGAACAACTGAAAGCTCTTCCACTATGACCTGACACAAGGCAGGAATGCCCATTCTTACCGCTTCATTCAACCTAGTGCTGACTACTAGCAAAAGCAGTCAGACAGGAAAAGAAATAAAAGGCATCCAAATGACAAAGGAAGAAGGAAGATTACCTCAATTTGCAGATGACGTGATTTTATATACAGAAAACCCTGCAGATTCCACAGAAACTCTTAGAACTAATAAATGTTCATTAAGTTTGTAGGATATAAAATCAACGTAGAAAATCAGTTACATTTCAATACACAACATTCAAGCTGGAAAAACATCAAGAAAACAATCCTATTTCAATAGTATAAAAGTACTTAGGAATAAACTTATCCAATATAGTGAAAGACTTGTATGCTGAAAACTGTAAAACATTGATAAGAGAAATTGGAAAAGGCACAAATAAATGTGTCCATGGATAGGAAGAACTAATATTGTTAAAATGACCATGCTACTTAAAGCGATATACAGACTTAATAAAATTCTTGTCAAAATTCCAATGTTATTCTTCACAGAAATGGAAAAAACTCTAAAATTTGTATGAAACCACAGAAATGCCTGAATAGCCAAAGCAATACTAAGAAAAATAAAATTAGAGACATACTTCCTGATTTAAAATTATATTACAAAGCTACAGTAATCAAAACAGTATGGTACTGAAACAGACCCTTAGACAGTGAAACAGAATGGAATACACAGAAATAGATTCAAGCATATACAGTTAACTAATTTTTCACAAGATCATAAAGAGAATATAATGGGGATATATTAGGAATATAAAGAATAGTCTCCTCAATAAGAAAGACTTATTGGAAACATTGTCTCTGATCATAAAGAGAATATAATGGGGATATATTAGGAATATAAAGGATAGTCTCCTCAATAAGAGAGACTTATTGGAAACATTGTTCTGGAAAAATTGGATTTCCACACACAAATGAATAAAATTGGAGTCTTATGCCATACACAAAAATATCAAAATGGGTAAACGGGCTAAATTTAAGACCTAAAACCATAAAACTCCTAGGAGAAAGAGAAGGAAAAAGCTGCTTGACATTGGTCATGGACGGTGATATTTTTGGATATCACTCCAAAAAGCTCAGACCACAAAAGTAAAAATAAATAAATAGGACTATATAAAACTAAAAATTCCTGCACAGCAAAGAAAGCAATCAACAGGAAAAATATTTGCAGACCACATATCTGATAAGAGAGTAATTTCCAAAATTTATGAAGAACTCTTACAGCTCAATAGCAGAAAAACATAACCCAATATTTAAAAAAATGGGTGAAGGACCTGAGCAGACATTTCTCCAAAAAAGACATAAAAATGGCCAACAGATATATGAAGAAGTGTGCAACATTACTTGTCATCAAGGAAATGCAAACTAAAACCACAATTCTATCAGTTATGATTATTATGAAAAAGACAAGAGATACATGTTGTTAAGGGTGTACAGAAAAGGGACATAGGACACTACTGGTGGAAATGTATATTGATACATCCATTACAAAAAAAAGTATGGAGGTTTCCAAAGAAATTCAAAATAGAAGTACCTCATGATCCTCTTTCTGGGTATATACCTAAAGGAGATGAACTTACCATCTCGTAAAGATGTGAATGACGCAAATATTCATTGTGGCACTATTCACAATAGCCAAGATATGGAAACAATGGTGTTCATTGATGGACAAATGGATAAAGCAAATGTGTTATCAATTTACCAATTGGTATGGTCTGGCTCTGTGTCCCCACCCAAATCTCATCCTGAACTGTAATCTGAATTGTAATCCCCACGTGTTGGGGGAGGGACCTCGTTGGAAATAATTAGATCATGGGGGTGGTTCCTCCATGGTGTTCTCATTAGTGATTGAATTCTCATGAGATCTGATTTTTTTGGGGGGGCTTTTCCCCATTTGCTTGGCACTTTTCTCTCCTGCCACCTCGTGAAAAAGGACGTGTTTGCTTCCCCTTCTGCTATGATTATAAATTTCCTGAGGCCTCCCCCAGCCATGTGGAACTGTGAATCAATTAAACATCTTTTCTTTATAAATTATGCAGTCTTGGGTATTTCTTCACAGCAGCATGAGAACAGACTAATACACCAAAGGAATGTTATCCAGTCTTACAGAGGATCCTACCATTTGCCACAACATGGATAAAGATGAAGGACATTATGCTAAGTGAAATAAGCCAGACACAGAAATAAAAATTTTATGTAATCTCACTTATATGTTAGATACATACAGAGAGAATAGATGAGTGGTTACTAGGGTTGAGGGTGGGGAGGAAATGAGGAGATATATGTCAAAAATATAAAGTAGTCAATATGGAGAATGAACAAGTCTAGAGACAATATAACATGAAGACTGTAGCGAATAAAATTTTATTAGGGATTTTTGTAAATAAGTGGTTTCTAACGGCTCCTGTCGCAACAAGTAACTACGTGAGATGAAGATACATTAATCTGTTCACTATGGTGACTATTTTACTACTTATATGTTTCCTATAATACCATGCTGGAAACCTGAAATACACACAATAAAATTCATTTTAAAAAGAGTTAGGAATTTTGTCTACCATTTATTTTTGTGCCTTTTCTTGTATATTTAAATCTATGGGCATGCGTATTCTGTGTGTTTGCATACTTTTCAGTTTCCATAAACAACTCATCATTTGTAGTAATTATGTAAAAGTGTTCATAAGTTCAGATTTTAGGTTTAGATTAATTATGTTTTGGCCTATCCCGTCAAGTTTGCTTGAATCTGAAAATTAGATATTTAGGTTGGAGAGCACTTTTCATTTTGTGGAGGATACTGCTTTCAGGTACCTCATCCCCAGGGACAGATTTGTCCAGTGGCCAGGCAGGGTATGAAGTCACCATCACCATTAACACAGTTTTCTGTATTTGGATTCCAGTTTCCTCCTTTCCTCAGGTTAAGTTCTTTCTCACGGAGCATGAGAAAGTCAGTGTCTGTAATTCGGCTTCTCTGTAACCCTGGAAGCTTTACATTCAGCAGACATGGTTCTAGCACCTAAGCCACAATCCAGCTCTCCCCATGAGATTCCTGGGCTCTTACCTCGATATCTTCACGTTTCTTTATGCCCTCACTTCCCGATTGGAATGCTCACTTCTCAGTAATGTCTTTCTGGATCACCCCGTTAAATCGGAAAGTCCCAGCCTGCTCTTAACAGCCCTCCCTACTTGCAGTTTTGTTTCTTTGGTGTCCAAAACACTTATCAATCTCCAGTGTAATATGCTTGATTCCTCTCTTTATTTATATGCTCAATGAACAAGGCAGATTAGGATTGTGTCTCTTTTGCTCACAGATCTGCCCCTGCCCTTAGAAAAGTACTTGGATGTAGTAGATGCTCAGTGAAGTGCTGTTGTATAGGGGAGATGGTGGTGGTCCCTACGTTGAAAGAAGTCAAAGTCCCTCTGCAGCCCAGCCAGGACACTCTGTGACATCCACAATCACAAACTTTCCCTGACAGAATTTTTCCAACTAGAGACTTCCCCCATGACTCACGTAATAGACTTTCCGGCCTCCTTGCCATATGGTTCCGGAAATGTTCCCTTCTTGGTCCGTATCCACTCTCGTGTCTTGAATCATTGCGTCTGCTGTGTTTCTGCAGTTTCTTTCCCCTTCACTTGATCAGCATGTTCATTTTCAAAAGCCAACAGTTAATACTGAGCACAGAACACTGGTTTTGAAAAAGGTAAAAAAACGTATTCATTTAGCAAATGTTCTAAGGTTCATCGCTCAGGGAATTTACACTCCAGGTGGAGACACAAGCACAACTGTGTGGGTGACGTTGTAGTAAAGGACACAGGTAGAATATCAGGTGCTAGGCTTCCCTCAGTGTTCATTTTGTGGCAAGAATTAAAATACAAAATGTAAATGCTGTTTTCTGACTTCCCTTCCCACGCCATGTAAAGAGAGGAAGCTTCGAGGAATGTCTCCTTGTCTTACAGAGAACATAGGAATTACTAAGATTAAAAAAAAATCTGAGACATGAAGAAGTCTAGGAAACAGGAAGTGGAAGAGGGAGCTGGGACTCAGGAAACACCCTGCTCAGGTGGGGGTTGGAAACAGGACAGGACGTCTGAGCAGCTCTCATGGGATGCATGTTTGGGGAGAAGGAGCACTAAGGAAGATTTTTGAAACATATTTTTGTATGTTTTGAGGCTTACAGCCTACCCCAGACCCACTGGGTGTTGTTGAAGATCTGTGAGTAATTACACTTAGATGATCTTGGCAGTAGCCTTTAGCTTGTGTTATGCATATGCACGTGTGTGTGGTGTTTGGAGGAATGCCTTAAATAAAGAACATTATTAACGGTTTCATGCATTTTTCTTTTTGAGATGAAGTTTCGCTCTTGTCATCCAGGCTGGAGTGCAATCGTGTGGTGTCTGCTCACTGCAACCTCCACCTCCTGGGTTCAAGAGATTCTCCTGCCTCAGCCTCCTGAGTACCTAGGATTACGGGTGCCTGCCACCACACCCAGCTAATTTTTTGTATTTTTAGTAGAGATGGGGTTTCACCAAGTTGGCCAGGCTGGTCTCAAACTCCTGACCTCAGGTGATTCTCCTGCCTCAGCCTCCCAAAGTGCTGGGATTACAGGCATGAGCCACTGTGCCTGGCCTCATGCATTTTTTTCATTTCCCATAAATAAGCAAAATTACTGCCTCTTGAGTGTGACTTTATTTTGTAGTAACAGTTTTTTAGAGAGGAGCACATCTGCAGTTTTACATGGTCAGTGAACAGAAAATGATTGACCATGGGAAACTGCTCAATGCAGTCTGAGGACACGTTGAATGCATTTTGAGGACACCAGTTCAGGACTGAGTATATATGGTGATGCTGGCTGCACACGTGCTATTCTCTGCTCTACATTTCTCTCCCCTGTTGTGGACTCTAAGGGGTCTGTGCCACAGGTCTGGGCATCACTAACTATGTTTTCCGAAAATGGCAGAGAAGGATACATCGTTCATAACACTTTCCTATTTTGAGCTGATTAAATTAATTTTAATAGATGTGTGGATTCCACCACAGAGCCACCCTTGGAGTGAACAGAAAGTGGCATTTCAGGGTTCTCAGAAGGGCCTAATCCTGCCCAGAACTTTGTCCACACAAAGTCAATTCCATATTTAAGCAGGAGAATAGGGTCAGGAGGAAGGGAATCTAAGGCCAATTTGCACTGACTTCCCAGGGCTGAATCAAAGGAAAACCCCACCTCTCCACATCTAAGTAATGAAGGATCAGAGGCTGCTTCATCTTTACACAGCATTGCAGATGAAAAATAGAAAGTACCTCTGATTGGTCACCTCATGCAACCAATCAGACCAGTCAGACTGGTCATGGGCCAAGTCTTTATATGTAACTTTGTAACTTCCCTTCAGTCTGATTGGTCACCTCCTGCAACCAATCAGACTGCTCATGAGCCACTCCTTCATTTACATAAGGTGTAACCAAGTAACCAATGAGAAACCTCTAGAGGGGTTTAAATCTCAGAAAACTCTGTAACCAGCGCTCTTCAGCTGTTTGCTCTAGCCTGCCACCTCTCTGTGGAGTATTCTTTCAATAAATCTGTGCTTTCATTGCTTTGTTCTTTCATTGCTTTATTTGTGCATTTTGTCCAATTCTGGATTTGTAGTCCCGACCCTCCATTAGTAACAATATTGCAATTTTATCTGTTATATTAAGGCCATTAATTCCACATGGGTCTCATTTCCACTATATTAAGGCAATGTCCTCCCTTTTCTTAAGCTCTTCGTAGGTGTCTCTCTTGCTGACCTCACGCTTCATGTCCTACTTTCCCAGTATGGTGAACCACTCATCTCCACCAGAATCTCCATCTGCACCATCATCACCTGCTTTATCCCCATCCTCACCACCACCACCACCATCACCACCACCACCACCAGCCTCACCATCACCACCACCACCACCAGCCTCACCATCACCACCACCACCAGCCTCACCATCACCACCACCACCAGCCTCACCATCACCACCACCACCATCACCACCACCACCACCAGCCTCACCATCACCACCACCACCATCACCACCACCACCACCAGCCTCACCATCACCATGCTCACTACCAGTGTCAACAGCTATTTATCAAAACTACTCCTTGCTAGGAAGCATGTAGATGTCCTCCTTCAATTCCAACATAAATCCTCTCAGGTAGATATTCTTAATTCGGTTTACCCTCAACTCCACGCACAAATCCTGACACATAAATGTGTTGATTGAATGCATTCTCATGTTTTTGGATGAGGAAATCAACGCTCAGAGAGACTGAGTAGCTTTCTGAGGTTAAACAGTCATTGACGGATCTAGAATTCAGAAAGACATGTGGGCTGCTGCCCCTCTAACAACGCCTGAGCCCACCAAACTCCAGACCTTCGTTTGTACCCTTCCATCCACTTGGAGTGCCCCTTTCCCCTTTTCCTGCCTTTCAGAATTCTTCCCTGTCCTTGTCATTATTCAAGTCACAGTTCCCCAGGGTTCCTTGGGTCAAATTTTTCTATTTGGAGTTACAGTCATGTGTGGCACGATGACAGAGATGTGTCCTGAGACATGCATCCTTAGGTGATTTCATTGTTCTGCAAACATGAGAGCACCCACTACACATCTGGGTGTAAGGTACAGTCTGTTGCTCCTAAGCTACACACCTATACAGCATGTGTCTGTCCTCAGTACCGTAGGCAGTTGTAACACAATGGCAAGTATTTTTGTATCTAAACATAGAAAAAATACAGTAAAATATGGTATTATAACGGCACAGGACCACTGCTATGCGGCCCACGATTGATGGCGCTGTCATTGTGCGATGTGGGACTAACACTTTCCTTCCTCCATGCTTCCTTGTCAATTTGTTTGCACTGTAAGCCCACTCATGGTGTCTGCTCGCTGCTGACCCGTGTGAATGTCTGCACCCTCGCTGGCCTGTCAGCTACCTGGGTGGTGGCTGGGTTTACAGCCCTTCAACCTCTCCCTTCTGGAATAGCACAGTGCTTTGCTGGCTACTAGGTGTTAAAGATCCATTTGTGAAATCAAACAGCATTTACCCAGGAGAATGAGAGAAGGCTCTGGGGGCGGGTTCGGACCAGGGCAAGGGGTGAAAGAGCAGAGGCGCTGACACCTGGTGGGACAGGGAGGAAGCAGCCTGGGCCAGCTGGCCATGCAGGGCACCAAAGACAAACTTTGCCGAGTGCACAATAGACAGAGGCTGGTCCTGGGTACACACAGCATCTTTTACAAATAAAACAGCTTTATTCATGGCAAACCAGAGAGAGGAAGAAACAACAGGTGCCGAAGATGAATAGACTGTTGTTGTCCGTTTATTGATTGGAAACCAATCCTAGATTTCTCTTCTTCCTGTTTTATCAAGTGGCCTCTGCCCGAGTGTAATTTTTACTTTTTAGTGCCGTCTGCACCTGTGGCCTTTGGACCTAATGTTTATGACAGATGGGCCAGGCCATGTTTGCACCATTTAGTGGGTACTTTCCTTCTGTAGTGCTCCATGCCACCGTCGCTGTGGCACGGGCCCAGTGGGCATGTGTGTGGGGAGAAACCCACGTCTGCAGCCATTGTTCAGCTGCTGTCCTCAGAGTCTAGCCCTGTGCATTTGCGTCCACTTATTGCCCGTCATTTCTCTTTCTTGCCAGGCCGCCGTCCCTCAAAATGTAGCGCTCAATGCAAGCAAATTGAGGGGATGGGGACATTCACCTCAAATGTTGGAATCGGACATATTTCTACAACTTTTTAATCTCTTTCTTTATAGCTATTTTCTCTGTTATATTAAGAAAATTATTATTTTAAGAAAATATTTCCTGATTCTGTTTCAGTCCTTCTTGTAAAGAAAGTTTAAATGCACCTTGTCCACAGACATGAGGGAAGCCTTGTTCTTTTGTCTTGAGAGACAGAGTGATGTCATATAAACAGTGCACTCTGGACTTTTTTACAGAGATTTACCTGCTGGCTTCGTTGTTTTTCGTCGCAACAGATTGCTAAGTCAGACTTTAGATCAGCACGAAGTCAATGTTTGCCCAGCAGACGGGGAGATAACGGGAGGGGAGGACGGGAGGTCTGCGGCGCTGAAGCTGCGTCAGTGCGAAGACGGTGACTCCACATCAGAGTTCAAGCGATCTGCTCCCCACTTTCCCCGCTTCTCTGCAAAGCAGCATGCTTGCAGGGAAACAGGCCTGCCTCAGAGCCGTTGGTTCTCCTCTCTGGAATCACATACCGGCCATCCGGTACCCATCTCTAGCCAACCAGAAGACAGCATTCTGTTTGGACAAGAGAGAAACACGGTAAAACACGTCTCTCCAGATAGTTAAATGTTTAGTTAAACTCTTTGCCTTTGTTGTTGTTGGAAGAAATATATAGAAAAATGCACAATAGCCAGCCGTATGTGTATTTTCCTGGTAAATATTCCCTGTGAATCTGAGCGCCACTACCTGGTCTCTGGTTCCCTACATCACTTTTTCTACTGACCCACGGCTTTGGCTGACTCGGGAGCAGGTAGACCGGGGGATGCGGCCAGGCTCCTTTAAGAAAGGTGGCGAACACGTGGCTGGACCTCGTGTGACCCAGGGGACCTCCACGATGCTGGAAGGCCCGTGCAGGAGCAAATGGGCCGTTCTTCTGCAGCCTCCTGACTCCGCATGTGGGTGGGCGGTGTATGCAGAGTGGGGGAGCTGCGGGCTCCCAGGGGCTCAGCAGGTTTCCACTCCTCCTCGGTGCTTTCCAGGTGAAGACTCAAGGCAGCTTCCTCCCTGCTGTCCCAAGCCCAGGGAAGGAGCCAGTGCATTTGGAGCCCACAACTAGTGTAAAGCCTTCAGGGAGGACGCTGCTGTGCTCTGAAGAGTGTGTCTTGACGCCACCGAAGACAATGGATGGGGTCGTGCGTTCCCACGTCCCGGGTTTTCCTCTTCTCGCATCGTCATATCCCTCGTCCAGAAGCTCCTCCAGGCTGTCTCGGAAACACATCACCCCCTGTCCAGGAAAAGAGCAGCTTTCCGGCAAACCTCCGCTGCTGGACTCCTCACCCGGCTCCCGGCTTCATTCCGCTTTCCTCTGCACACCTTCTCCGCCTGCCAGGCGCCATGGGGAGCCTGACTGCGCTGCTCCCTGGTTCGGAGCCCTCCACGCTCCCCTCCTCCAAAGGCCGCGTCTGCGCCCCGTGCTGAGGCCTCGGAGCCGGAGCCCCCTGGCAGCGCCTCGCCTGGGCACCAGCTTCGTCTCACCTCCTCCAGGCTGGGCTCTCGGGGCTTCCTGCAGCCCGGCCTGCCGCACGCGTCTCCCGTCCTGGTCTTGCCCTTCTCTCTGCCTTCTTGCCGACACCTAGTATTGCTTGTTCTTTATCCTCCAGGTTTTCAGTGGAGACACCTTTTGAGGAAGGCCCCCCGACCTCCCATCTCAGTAGACTCTCTCCTTTCCTGCACTGTTCCTTCCACCCTCCTCCGCGACACTCATTCCTGCTTCGGGTTGCGCCATCGTGCGCTGAGCGAAATCACCCAACGAGCACCCTGGGGCTGATGCGGAGATGGGGCCAGATTCTCAACACTACTCCTAGCACCTTTAGCACCTTAAAACGCAGATGCCACCGGGCGCGGTGGATCACGAGGTCAAGAGATCGAGACCATCCTGGTCAACATAGTGAAACCCCGTCTCTACTAAAAATACAAAAATTAGCTGGGCATGGTGGCGCGTGCCTGTAATCCCAGCTACTCGGGAGGCTGAGGCAGGAGAATTGCCTGAACCCAGGAGGCGGAGGTTGCGGTGAGCCGAGATCGCGCCATTGCACTCCAGCCTGGGTAACAAGAGTGAAACTCCGTCTCAAAAAAACCACAAAAAAACAAAAAAAAAAACAAAAAAAAAACCCCGCAGATGGAAACCTAGCGAAAACGCTAGCGCTTTCACCACGGTAAATGGCTCAGCCATCTGCAACTTGCTCTGAAAACTACGGCGCTTTACCTTGAGAAGGAAGCCCTGAGGCTTGCTGGTGCAGGTGGGAGTCGGAGGCAGGTGGGAGGAGGAGGCTGACCTCGGAGGAAAGGGCACTCCCGTTGGGTGTGAGTGGCTGAGGCCCCGAGGCGCCCGGGAGCTGGGAGCCCCCAGGCATTCAAGGTGCGCTGGGCGCGCCTTGGCGTCTTCCTGGGCCCTGCTCAGCCTGGTGCGCATCTCCCTGTTCGCCCAGTGTTTCTCACAGATGACATCGCACATAAGCAAAACAAAATTTGCCTTATGCTCCTTATGCTCAAATTGCTCCTCGTGTATCAGTCACGTTGGAACAAACTCGCGTTTTTAAAACAAGCGTTACAGCAAAACTGTCTCTGTATTGAATTGTTTCACCTCTCTCACCTGCAAGCATAGACCCCCTTCAAGACGACACTTTGCTAGATTTTCCAGTGTCACCTTCTGCAGAATAGTGCCCGGCGTGGTGGTGGGGGGGGGTTGGGGGTGGGTGCTGATAGTGACCTGTTCGTGGACAAATCTCAGTGTTGGTGAAATGAACTCAAAACAGGAAGTTACGTTTAGTCACTGATCATGTCACTTTTACCTAAAACTTTAGAAGGTATCTGTGTTCACGAACCAGTTCTTTTATTTTTCTTTTTAAGAAAACATTTTGTAAAGTATCTTAGACTGTCAAAGGATGTATCCAGACATTCCTGGCAGGCAGTTCAGTGTAATTATTCCTCTGCCCGGGTCACAGCAACTGCTATGAACATACACTTTTTCTGCCTTTTCTAACACTAGCCTTGAGAAAAGTCAGCATTTCGTATGTCATTCAACAGTGAATGAGATACAAGATAATGAAAATGAAATTTCCATTTTGGGAAGAAGCAATCTTCTCCACAAAATAAGCCTGACCTGTAAAACAACAGCACCTTTAGGGAAGGAAAGTCTTTTAGGGAAGGAAACCCAAGTCAAGCAAAGACACACAGTTTAAAAGACGATGATCTCACATTCCCTTAGGTTTTGACAATACTGATTTTGAGTTTGCTTTAACCCCAAACCTAGGGGCACACTCTACTGGAGCAAACATGTTGGTAATACTGACAGTGACTCTTTTTAAAATCCTTTCACCAAAACAGAGATTCTATCAAAAATGTCATTCCAACTCTCCAAGACAGAGAAGAAAAGATGAAAGAGGCTGAAGATAACTTGGCCAAGAGATTGAGAGATTATAATTTTTCATTGTATCTGTCATCAGTTGCAGTTTTAAAATCCCTGGACTTTCTCGGTTTGGAGATAGAAGGCAAAAAGCCAAAAGAAAGGAAGACAGGGATAGATCAATGGAGAAAAGAGGAAAGAAAAAGGCTGAGAGAGAGAGAGTGAGGAAAGGAAAGGCAGGAAGGAGGAAATTATCTGTAAACTTAGTATCGTAACTTCTCATGGAATGACAGTGACAGACTTTTTTCTTTTTTTTTTTGAAAAGCTGAATATGTTTTCCAAAGTGCTTCTGTTTAGAAAGTGCATTTAGAAAGTGTTATTTTAATTTCGCTAGTTGGATTAGTAGAGCATTTATCTCTGATAGCTTTTTGTGGCTTTGAGAAGCAAAAAACCTACAGGATGGTAAGAGAATCTGCTACGATCTTAGGATAATGTGACTGTTTTCTGGTCTTTAATTGGTCAGTGTAGTAGGGTGGTTGCTTTGACGGGGACATTTGACATGGTCCTGAGACAAACTCCACTAAGGCAACACTTTGAGGTCTCTAGAGTCAGCAGGCTTATAAGGACAACTATCCACTTTGAAAGTAAAAAGAAGGATAATATCCAACAGAAGTATCTATTCATAACACTTAGGAAGAGGTGAGTTGCCCTGCAAAAGACATCAAGAGCAACATACTTCATACAAGTAACAATTTTGTTTCAACGTTCGTTTTTAAATAACGAACCCAGCGGGACTCCCCAGAAACTCATTTAGGAAGTAGAAAAAAACACAGAAATAAAAACAATAATACCATCGCATCAAATAAAAGTGCTAACATTTTGACGTTTGATTGCAATCTTTCCACGTTTTAGTATTTTTGCGTAGTTGAACACATTACACACACTGGTGCGTTTCTTACTTTAAAATTTTTTAAAATTTACCTTAAAGTTGTATAATATTGGTTCTACCATGGCATTAAGCGTGCTTTATAAAAGGAATTTTCAATGGCTGTCTGATATTTTGTCTTATTTTATGTGACCAGACCCTTGTCATTGGATAGACATTTCTATTACCTATAGTTTTCCTGTGATGAAGGAGATGATGGATGTCTGTGTATGTGCATCTTTGCAGTTTGGATTTCCTTCTCCATAATCAAGTCCCAGGCATGGAATTACTGGGGTCAGGGGGAATGATGAAGCAGGAGGCTGCAAGCTACAGAAGAGGCACTGACATTTGTGAGGCCCTTCCCTAGGACGTGGCGAGAGACTGAGAGGTTCTCTCAGAAATCTCCACTGCAGCACCCTGGTGGGGGGTCCCTCAAACTCTGCTGTGATTCTGTCTGCTGTTCTCTCTTTTATTTCCCTCACCGAAATCCATGCAAATAGTCATTACATGTTGGCTTTATTGCATGCATAAACTGGAAAACAGTCTTTTATTTTCATTTCTTTTCTGTGAAGTTAAGTGAGAGGGCTCTATGGCAGTAAGAGGCATGGCAGAATGGGCAGCAGGTGCAATGGGAGGCTCAGGAATCCAAACTGTGATTTTTTTTTTTTTGAGTTGGAGTCTGCCCAGGCTGGAGTGCAGTGGCATGATCTTGGCTCACTGCAACCTCCACCTCCCGGAGTGCAGTGGCAGGATCTTGGCATATGCAACCTCCACCTCCCGGAGTGCAGTGGCATGATCTTAGCTCACTGCAACCTCCACCTCCCGGATTGCAGTGGCAGGATCTTGGCTCACTGCAGCCTCCACCTCCTGGAATGTAGTGGCATGATCTTGGCTCACTGCAACCTCCACCTCCTGGAATGTAGTGGCATGATCTCAGCTCACTGCAACCTCTACCTCTCAGGTTCAAGTGATTCTCCTGCCTCGGCCTCCTGAGTAGCTGGGATTACAGGCACCCGCCACCACGCCCAGTTAACTTTTGCATTTTTCGTAAAGATGAGGTTTCACCATGTTGGCCAGGCTGATGTTGAACTTCTGACCTCTGGCGATCCACCCACCACAGCCTCCCAAAGTGCTGGGCCAAGTTGCGATCTCTTGTGTGTGCTTTGTCGTTTCACCTCTCGTGCTTAGCGACCCTTCCTGGGGTCTCCATGGGACACCATAGAGTACATTAACAGTTGCGGATGCATTTCTTAGCCATGACAAGACTTTCTGAGGGAACCATCTCATCCCTGCCAGCTTCGACAGACATTTATATTCTGTATTTCTAGCTCAGTCTTGTCAATCAGAACCTTAGATGTCATTATTCTAGAAACGGAATAATTTCCGAGTCTCATGTTTCTATCTTAAGATGGGAAGGGGTTTGCTGGACACATTAAATGAGATAACTTCTGTGAAAGTACTAGTCCGTGTAAGGTGCTACTATTATGACATTAGTATGTTTGTCTTGAGATGAGTAAACTGTCAGCGCTGATGATTTCCTTCACATCCTCCAGCAGTGCCCAGTGCATGTACTGAAGCTGTACTGTGCTCACAGCACTGGCGATATCCGAACTTGCACCTGGCATGGTTCCATTTTCAAGGGGTCCAGTGATGGTGATAGAGTCACACACACACAGACACAGACACCCGTGCACACACATGAAGCCAAAATGCATGGTAGAAATGGATAAGTCATAAGAGGGGAATGAACGTATAAAAGTAAAGTGAAAGCAATTGAAATGACCCTTGTGAAAAGGCAGCTGAGACATCTCTACGGAAGAAGCGATACTTCAGTTAGCCATTGAGATTGTGGACAGACTGTTAGGAGGGCGTTGTGGATTGGAGAGAGACTTGAATTACGGTGTGTAGCAATGAAAGAGAATGGTTGAATCAGGGAACATGGAGTAGCCTGGGATGTGTTGGGTGAGAGTGTGTGTGAAAATGGGAATGTATGAGAAATTGCGTGTGTGTGTGTGTGGAGAGGATGGCTGAAGTGGGGAAGGAGGAAGGAACGAAGTGGGGGACTTGGTAGGAGGGAAAGCGGGGAAGAGTTCAGAGCCGGATTGCGGTGCTCCCTGACTGCTTTGTTCCTGAGATTTGCCTATAAATTATCTATTAAAGTAGGGGAATAATAGTAGTAACATCAAGCAGGCACTTAGAGATTCTGCTGCAAACATCAGGCCTTCCCTTTGCTTTGATTTTATAAAAGAGTTACCATGGCAGGACAGTAATTGCCAGGGAATATAAATAGGTTGTAATTTTGGCTACACTGCAGTGTTCAACATTACTCTCCCATTTTATGTTTCCAAAATTCCAACTCTGATTTAGAGACTTGCCGTATGCCAAGGATGGAATGTATGAAGTATATCCTCAGTATGGTATAGAGGTGCATTTCTGTTCGGGATTGTGTTTAAAAGTTAAAAGTCCTGCAATCCCAGCACTATGGAAGGCCTAGCTTGAGCCCAGGAGTTTGAGATCAGCCTGGGCACTGTGGTAAGACCTCCTCTCTAAAACAAAACAAAAAACCCCAGCAGGGTGTGGTGGTGCAGGCCCATAGTCCCAGCTACTCAGGAGGCTGTGGCAGGAGGATCCCATGAGCCAGGGTTTTGAGGCTGTAGAGAGCCATGATTGTGCCACTGTACTCCAGCCTGGGCAACAGAGTGAGATCCCATCTTTTAAAAATACATAGAAGTCATCAAGGTGAGAGCTACCCCCCATGGTTTTCAAATCATTTTATTTGTTTGTTATATATTTATCAGAACTCAGGGCTAACTTTTAAAGCGTTTCTGTTTGTGTTCAAGGAAAACAGTTTAGAATCATAGAATGTGTTCCCCTCTAAGTGACTAGCAGGAAGGCACACTGAGAACTGCCCTTGCCTGTTTATGTTTCTAATAAAGTTAATTTGAAGGCTGAACCCTGAAATGGAAGTCTCCCTTTGAGCTTAGTCTTCTTTTTGAGTTTCAGAATGCAAAACGTTAAGTGCTTGCTTTGAAATCAATAGTAGAGAAGCAAGGAAAACTGGTGGGAAAGGAGGAGGAGGAGGGGGAGGAGGAAGGGAGAAGGAAGAAGGGGGCGGTGGGAACCCAGGCTTTAGGATGGAAAGGTTTACTGGAAAGCACCCACTTTGTGTTACCAGACAATCCTGGTGACACATTTGTTTGAGCCTCTTCCTCGGAAGCTGGCTGCTGGGTCACAGAATGTCCATTTCCCTCTGGCGTGTCCTCTGAGAGCCATCTCGTCCGGCTGCGTTGTACTTCGTTGCCAGGGTGTGGAAATTTATCAGTTTCTCTTTTGTGTAGCATTTTCTTGCCCTGTATCTTTACTCAAAAACATTGTAAATGAGCTTCATTGAAGGAGCTTCTGGTCCTTCCTGCTTGTCGCTGCTTCACAGGGACTGCACTCCTCGGATTCCTCCCCTTTGCTGTGAAAATCCCTTCTGCTTTCCTTTCCTTTCATCTAGGTTCATCCTCTTCTTTGTGTCTTTTGGACAAGATGTTTTGTGTCTCAGCGATTCCAAGTAAACAGACAGTTCCGCTATACAAAAAGAATAAGGAAAAAAGAGAAAATGCCTGGAACACTGCAAAGTAAATCACTTGCCTTCAAGATTAAGCTAAAAATGTTTCCTTGAGCTTCATCCCTTATGTCTGAACCTCTGAACATCCCACCACTTAACCAGATGATAACAGAGTGTTTTTTATTTTTGCTTCTAATTTTTTTTCTGCCAGTAAACCATATCTGTACTAAAGCGGCCACCTTTCAGTGAGAATGAGGCAGGAGGCTGCCCTCTGCCATCCAAACATGCCTCTAGCCCTATTTATTTATGAGAAGCTTTGTACTGGGTACAAACTGCTGTAAATGTTATCCAGCTTTACGGGAGACATCACACGGTCCTGGTAATCTGATAGAAGGCTTTAAATGGATGGGCGGCTCTGCCAGGTTTGGATGCCAGAAGGGTTTGGGCTTTGAGAGAAAGAAATAACAAACAAACCCCAAATCAGAATCCCTAACTCCTATCGAATCACATGCCCTAGGAAGCATCTTAAGTTTTCCCACAGAGGGTTTTCTGTAGCCCGTGGCAAATCTGTAACTTAGTTTTCTTCTTCTTCTTTTTTTTTTTTTTTAAAATGCAGCATATAGCTCTAGAAGCTTACTTAGTAAGTTGTTACTGTATTCTTTTAAATTTCATGAATTTTGTTCACAAAAAAGCAAGATTCATGAACTCTTTTGGACACAAGCAATTGTGCATTGCGTGTAATGGGCTTCAAATATAGTGTTGCCAGTTTGGAAGGAAGGCAGGGAAAAATTTGAGAAAATACTCACAGGTTGGCCTCAGATGGGAGAATTCTAGTCCTGATTAACAAGAACACATACTAATAACACTCAGTGCTCAGCATTAATTGATGACATTCCAGGATCTGGTGCAATCTGCCCAGCAGTGTATGATAATTATTAACGCGATGAGTTAACATGTTGTACTTATGAGATGAATCCAAGAATCTTTGCTTTTGGGGGACGGCAAAATATATTATGGCCAGTTTAGAATATTAATAGTATGTACTATAATAAGTTGTAAGAGCAGCTGTTTTGATAGAAACCAATTAATTTGTAAATATTTTTAAAGTAGTTATGAAGTCTTTGTTCTGTCTTGGAGCTGAAGGGTAAAAATTCAAGTTACTCCCTTCAAGGGTTTCTGTCCCGTTTGGGAGGCAAAGCTACAAGAAAGAAAATGGATAGAAGCATAAGATGGCAGATGAATCTGCTCCATGCTCCATGGGGCCGACTGTCTTTGTTGGGGGATGATGTCTGGAATCTTCTAGAAGACCTTATGGAAGGCGAGATGACTTCCTCACAGGATAGGAGCTATGTATAGGGTTCCAAAAGCATGTGGTGTGTACTGGTTCTTCATCTGTGGGTAGCTGGGACATGCTTCTCCATTTCCACCCTACCGAACACCCTTCAGTTGCTAAATACAGGGAACTTGTGGAGAAACTTAGGCTTCAGAGAGAAGGAAAGTTTGGGAGCAGTGAGTTCCACGTTCAGGCCACCACAATATTGACCATATTTATAACCTGCCTCTTCTCTTAACACTTGGGGTATTTGCAGTTGGGAGAAAATACCAGGAGGAGAGATGGTTGTTGAGAGGGGCCCGCCAGTGAGCATTCATGGAACCCTAACCCTCCACCCCTGGGGCACAGCCGGCACTTTCCTTCCTGACTCTCAGTGCGGCTTACACTGCCAGGATTCATTCATTCAGTGATCAATAGGTATTGATTGAATGCAGATTCTCTCTTGAATTGTCAGCCCCTTAAACCATAATGTTAGAGTCTAAGGGGAAAGCAGGGAATAAGATCAATTACCAGGCCTCTAGGAGGAGAATAATACTTTTTTTAATGAATGAATTTAGGCATTGGCATTTCCATGATTGTTAGATTCTTCAGGATGACATTGAATAGTATGTCATGTGGAAACACATTTCTAACCCTGAGATTGAGACCTGCCTCTAATGCTTTACACAAGGATAGAAGAATATATAGGGAGTGCTAGGGAGAGGAGACAGATGCGTCTCCTTCTGAGGATCACATTGTGCAGTTGGCCCTTGAAAAACGTGGAGATCGGGGTGCCCACCTCCCGTGCAGCTGACAAATCCTGGTATACCTTCCAGTCCCCCCACACTTAACTACTCACAGCAGTAGTGGACTGGAAGCTTTGCTGATAATGTAAACAATCCATTAGCACATATCTTCATGTGCATTATACACTGTATTCTTACGATGAAGCTAGCTAGAATAAAATATTAAGAAAAAATAAGGAATGAAAAATGCGTTTATAGTTCTGTGCTGTATACATGAATATCATAAATTTATGTCATCTGTTTATAAATGATTCATCTGAAATGGCAGGCACTGCAGACCTCAATCTCCTGTCTGTATCAAACAATTCAACCTTTTCCTGTAATGTCATGACTTTTCTCTGCTTCCGGAGAGCTCTTCCAGCGTCACTAGTGATACTTTGTATGAGTCTCATGGTGTTACTCCAGGTTTACGATATTGCACTAAACACAATAAAAGATATTCAAGAACTATGAGAGATCCCTTTTTACCATGAAATGTAATTTCCTGGGGAGAGGAACTGTGTACTTGGAGATGGTGAACGTCACACGGCATTTTGAACAGATACAGCAACACGTGGCCTCACCACAATCACAGCAGGCGGTGGCTACACATTTGTTACACTGGCACAGTGTGTTCTAAAGTTAATCTTATGCAGTTATGGTTTTAATACTTCATTTTTATATTGGTTTACATTTCTCTCAACTGTGAATGATGTGTGTATGGTCTGTAAGTGTATATATGAGTTTTGATAAACTTTAACTTTTATAATGTAACAGTGTATATTTTATGGTAGTAAATGATACAGTAGACTAGTATCTACATATATTATTGTTTTATGTACTTGTGACATAAAACAATTTTTTTCTAATTTTTTTCAATATTTGTAGGATACAAAATCCGTCTGCACGTTTTTTTGAAGTCTTGCAAATGTCCCTCAAATTTTGTAATCTATTAATGGAAAAAAATCTGCATATGTTGGATCTATAGAGTTCAAACCTTGTTGTTCGAGGGTCAACTGTACCTCACGGTCCATAGGAAATAGACACTTGTTAGTATAAGCTTGGGTCCATCTTGGTCTTAGAAATAAATTTTATTGTCTGGGCATGGCGGCTCATGCCTATATCCCAGCACTTGGGGAGGTCGAGATGGGTGGATCACTTGAGGTCAGGAGTTTGAGACCAGCCTGGTCAACATGAGGAAACCTCGTCTCTACTAAAAATACAAAAATTAACTGGGCATGGTGGTGCATGCCTGTAATTCCAGCCACTCAGGAGGCCGAAGTGGGAGAATTACTTGAACCTTAGGTGGAGGTTGCAGTGAGCTGAGGTCAAGCCACTGCACTTTAGTCTGGGCGACAGAGCCAGCAAGACTCTGTCCCCCCCCCCCCAAAAAAAAGAAAGAAAGAAAAGAAATAGACTTTTTTCTTATTTTAAAGAAAAATGGGTTAGACAGCATTATTGGATGTGGCAACACTTGATCCATAGTAAAATTTCTAATGAGGTGAATATATGGACTACAGGGATTCTGCGGTCAGAAGCTAGATGAGGGGCACGCAGAATCACTGCTGCAGCAGCTCGTAAAGGCTCCGCAGTTCTTACTGCAGCACACAGATCTGTTTTGCCTGTCATCACAGTGTTTGATGTGATCAAGAAAATGAGGTAGGAATTCGAGCACATTCAATATCTGAGCGCTATTCTTTCATTGAAAAATGAAGGGAGAATAACACTTTAATTCTCTAAGTACTCAGTCTTTATTAGCTCTGAAAGTATTCTGATTAAGTAGTTAACCGGAGAAGTTAACGGCGCAAAGGGAAACCAGGCAGAGGTGCAGTTTCACACTCCCCAATGTTTGGAAAACTGACTTTTGGGTGGCATATGCATATAGGATTTATTATGTTAATTAAATGCACACCTGAAGATCTGCCTCTCTTTTTCACATGATTGTCTGCCCTCCTGGCTAAACTAGGAAAATGACACAACACTTTGAGAACATTAAAACATGTATTTTCAGGCTGGGTGCAGCGGCTCACACCTGTAATCCCAGCACGTTCATAGGCCGAGGCAAGTGGATCATGAGGTCAGGAGTTTGAGACCAGCCTGGCCAACATGGTGAAACTCTATCTCTATAAAAATCAGCTGGGTGTGGTGGCAGGCACCCGTAATCCCAGTTACTTGGGAGGCTGAAGCAGGAGAATCGCTTGAACCCGGGATTTGGAGTTTGCAGTGAGCTGAGATTATGCCATTGCCCTCCAGGGTGAGACACTGTCTCAGAAAAGAACCAAAACCAAAATAAGTTATTTTCAATGCATATGCACCTTACTTTGGGTTCAGCACAGGCATTTTTGTAAGAACAGATGTCCTTTTTAGCAATAAATAGCTCGTTGCTCTTTTAAAAAATGTTTTAGATTATTATAGATACATTATAGTTGTATATATTTATGGGGTACATGTGATATTTTGACACAAACATACAATAGGTAACGGTCAATCAGGGTAACTAGAGTATCCGTCACTTTAAACATTTATTATTTCTTCGTATTAGGAACATCCCAATTAACTCTTTTAGTTGTTTTAAAATATATGATAAGTTATCGTTGACTCTAGTTACTCTGTGGTGCTACCAAATACGAGGTCCTATTTATTCTACTGAGCTGTATTTTATACCCGTTTACCACCCCCTCTCTATTCCCCTCCCCACTACCCTTCCCTGCCTCTGATAAGCACTATTTTATTCTTTATCTCCATGAGTTCCTAAGCAAAATGCTATGTCCTGTGAATAAGTGACTGCATGTGAAACGTCTTTCTGTTCCTGAATTATAATGCCCTCTAGTTCCATCCATATTGCTGCAAATGACAGAATCTCATTCTTTTGTTTTTTGAGATAGGGTTTTGCTCTGTCGCCCAGGCTGGAGTGCAGTGGCACAATCTCTGCTCACTGCAACCTATGCCTCTTGTGTTCAAGCAATTTTCTGCCTCAGCCTCCTGAGTAGCTGGTATCACAGGTGCCCACCACCTTGCCTGGCTAATTATTGTATTTTTAGTAAAGATGGGGTTTCACCATCTTGGCTGGTCTTGAACTCCTGACCTCGTGATCTGTCTGCTTCAGCCGTCCAAAATGCTGGTATTACAGGCACGAGCCACAACTCCTGGCCTCATTCTTTTTTATGGCTGAATACTATTCCATTGTTTGTATGTACCACATTTTCTTTATCCATTCTTCCACCGATAAACAGTTTGCTTCCTGGCCTTGGCTGTTGTGAATAGGGCTGCAATACACACGGGAGGTCAGGCATCTCTTAGAAATACTGATTTCCTTTCTCTTGGGTGTACATCCAGCAGTGGGATCGCTCGATCATATCATAGTTCTATTAGCAGTTTTTGAAGAACTTCCACACCGTTCTCCATAGAGGTTGTACTAATTTACATTCCCACCAACAGTGGTAAGGGCTCCCTTTCTCCACATCCTTGCCAGCATTTATCACTGCCTGTCTTTTGACTAAAAGCCATTTTAACTGGGCGAGTTGACATCTCATCGTCGTGTTAATTTGCGTTTCTCTGATGATTAGTGATGTTGAGCATTTTTTCGTTGCTCTTACTAAGGTTGAACTCCCCTCATGAACCACAACATGAAATGTTATCCTTTCACTATATCTTGGAGCCGTTCCTCCCCACTGTCAACTTATAACACAGTAACTAAATGTCCCGATTTATCAGTCACCACATAAATCTAGAGTTGTGAGGTTGAGGTATAGTAGGACCATAACACCAGAAAAGAACAAAGCTATTTGTCCTGTGGGCTCCTTTTTGACTCTTACTTGAAGGGGTATGGCCAGCATTTAGGTTACGTAACATCCATTTTTTCTGTGTACTATTAGAGATTCAAAAATACATTTGACCACACTTATGGTGCTCCCTTGATCCACCTTCGAGTGTATGTGCAGCCTTCTTAAAAAGGTCTGTTGTTAGAAGAGGGCATCAGTGTTACTCCTAGACACATCATCAGTTAAGGTATATGGTTTCACGTTCAATTAATTGGGAACAGAGTTTAGTTGAATTTCAAGTACTTAATAAAGATGAAAATCCTGGACCCATTGAAGCCCAAATCGACTGAGCTTAGGTTTATGAAGGCATTATGAAAGGATGGGTGTTCATGTATTATCTTAGAATTCCATCATGTAACCTCAGATTCAGCCAGATCAGCGATGGGGCTGCCACCTGGACTTCCTCATTCTGTCCTCCCTAGAGAACAGGTGTGGCTTGAATGCTCACTGTGTACCGGGCTCTGTTCTAGGTGCTTAGGATGCACGATGAGCAAAAGAGACAAAGACACTTCCCTCAAGAGGCTTGGTTTCTAGTGCAGGGAGACAGACCATCAGTAATAAAAACAACAAATAAGTGAACCACAAGTATTTCAGAGGATGATGAGTGCTACAGACGGAAAGAAGGTGTAGGACAGAAAGGGGACGTCAAGAACCCTGGGGGCGCCTGAAAAGAAATGTGCAGTGTTGAGGAGTCATCGTGGGCTACATAGGGAAGGCAAGGATTGCAGGAAGGTTTGAAGGAGGCCCCAGGATCAGCTGAGCAGCCTCCTGGGAGAAGAGTTTCCTGGGCAAAGGAAAGAGACAGCACAGAGGCTCGTGGTGGGGGAACTCAGAGAAGGATCCTGTTGTGCTGAACTGTGTGCAGGTGGGGTGGAAGGAGAGAAGGTCAGAAAGATGAAACAGCAGTGAACTACACGGTCCCTTAGAGGTCACCGCGAGAGTGCTGGCTTGTACTCTTGAGTAGTACGGGGAAACCTCGCAGGTTTTGAGCAGATGCATTTTTATTTCCATGCTGATCATCAGTTATAGGGGGCAGGTAAGGGCAGAGGCAAGGAAACCTGTAAGGGGTGGTTGCTCTCCAGGTGAGAGATGACGGTAGCAAAACCTGGGTGATCGAGACAGAGCTAGTCCAGACAGCCAGAATCCGGATGGGCTGAGAAGGAAGAGCCAGTACAACCTCCTGGAGGATCAAAGGTGGGATGTGAGAGAAACAGATGCAAGGCTCCCTCCTAGCTTTTGACTTGAGCAATTAGACAGAGGAAATTTCCCCTCTTAATATGGGAAAGGCTGCGGGGGAGCTGGTGAAGACCTGAGGCTCAATCTGGGGGTGCCGATTTAATGTGTGTGCTAGATATCCTGGTGGAGACACCAAATTAGTGTGGCGTTCTGGAGAAAGGTCTCGGCTGCAGAGGCGCATTTGGAAGTTGTTGGCATACAGAGAGTATTTAAACCTGTGCCGTCACCTGGGATTGAGGATAGAGAGGAAAAGGGACCAAGCAGCTTTCTGCTGGGACATTCCACAGTTCGAATGAGCCAAGTAGGAGGAACCAGTGAAGGGGACTGAGAAGAAACCATCAGTAACCAGGAAGGAAAACAACACAGTGCGTTGTCCTGAAAGCTAAGAGAAGAGAGAGGCAGGAGGAGAGAGTAACAGCTGGGGCAGATGCTGCTGCTTGGTTCAGTGAAATAAGGCCTGAGAATAGGTCCTTGTGTCCAGCAAGTCTAGGTCTTTGGGGGCGTTGGTGAGGGCAGCTTCATGAGAGGCAAAGGCTAATGCAGTGGCTTTGAGAGAGGATTTGGGAGGGAGGAGTTTTCCTGCAAAGGGGAGCAAATAAAAGGGTTGATGGCTGCAGGGAAAGCGGAGTCAAGTGAAGATTTTTTTTCTTTGTCATTTTGGTTTTAAGAGGAGAGAAGTAACAGCATGTTTGTATGCTTTTGTGAATGATGCTGCCCAAATTAAAAACAGAGAGAGAAAGAGGATGTTCCTGAGTGGGAGGAGGCAGGATCGAGTTGAAGAGGGAATGGTTTTGACTAGAGTCTGGAGAATCTGTGTTAACACGTGAGGAGGAAAGGTCTACAGCTTCTGCAGCCTGCGGTGAGTGCATGAGTGGAGTCTGTGAGTTTCCTGTGGCTGCCGTAACAAAGCACCACAGATGTGGTCCCTATACAAGATGGAATACTATGCAGCCATAAAAAGGAATGAGATCATGTCCTATGCAGGGATATGGATGAGGCTGGAAACCATTATCCTCAGCAGACTATCGCAGGAACAGAAAACCAAACACCGCATGCTTATACTCATATGTGGGAGCCGAACAATGAGAACACATGGATAAAGGGAAGGTAACAAGACACACCACAGCCTGTCCGGGGAGGACGGGGGCGCGGGCAGAGAGCATTAGGGAAAAGAGCTAATGCATGCTGGGCTTCATACCTAGGTGATGGGCTGACAGGTGCAGCAAACCACCATGGCACACGTTTACCCACATGACAAACCTGCACGTGTATCCCAAAACATACAAAATAAAATAAAGAAAAAAAACCATGGAAATTCATTTTCTCATAGTTCAGGAGGCCAGAAGTCTGTTATCAAGGTGCCAGCCAAGCTGCTTCCTTCTGGAGGTCCTGAGGGACTGTGTTGCTGCCTCTCCCACTCCCGGCAGCTGCCAGTGCTCCTGGGTACTCCCCCGGCTTCTAGATGCATCACCCAGCCTCTGCCTCCATTCTACATGTGCCTCCTCCTCACCTGCCTCCTTTGTGTTTCTGTGTCTTCTTTCCTATTCTAAGGACACCAACCAGTCATGTTGGATTTAAGGACCACCTGAATGCAGTATGACCTTATTTCAACTCCATTACATCTGCAAACACCGTATTTCCAAATAAGGTCATATTCATGGGTTTGGGGTAGGCGTGGATTTGGGGGGCACTCTTCAATCCAGTACAGAGTCTCTGATCTTTGGATCGACTGAATTTTCTTAGTGAAGTAGAAAGCAAGGCCACCCGCTGAGGGAGAGAGGCAGGCAAGGAGGAATTAGAGAATCAAGGAACGGAATGATGGTGAGAAGTGGTTACCCTGGAGTGTGAGGAGCACACACCGAGGAGGATGTCATAGCCTGAGACTGGAGGCCCCTCTCGAGATGCATGCTCCTGAATGAGTGGAAGCCGGGTCAGCGTGGATTTGTGTGCTTCTCAGCCTTGCTCACCTACGTGGGTGTGGGGACCGAGCAGGCGTAGGGTGGGATGCTTTGGCCAATCAAGTACAACGCAGCAGGGAGAGGCAACAGAGTGGGGGGCGTATCTCAGAAACGTGTTAGAATGACTTACCCGGAAGCGTATGTCAGGAAAAGAGGAGAGTGAAGACATGAAGATCACGAAGGCCCGTTCAAAGGCCTGTCGTCCAGTGGCCCAGGAGGGTTTGGGATGGGCGTACTGGAGGAGGTGCCGGCAGGCAGGCGTCAGGGAGTGGGGTGCATGAGACTGGCTGGTGTGGAGTCTGCTGGCTTTGAGTCTGGGAAGGAGCTCCTGAGAAAAGGCGAATACGAGGATCATTGGAGGGGAGGGCTCGGGAAACTGAGAGGCCAGGGGAGAGAAGCATCGCCTACACATGGACTGACATTGCCAAGCATTCGTACAGGACGGCAGTGGTCACAGCCACAGAGAGCAGGAGCTAACCTCTTCCAGAAACGAGGGTGGTGACTGGGGGCTGATAAGTAACCACAGGTTGGAGGTAGTTTGTGACACCGCTTGGTATCATGAGGTTCAGCGGTGGGGCCTTTGGGGAGCTGGATGCCTTACTCTCTGAAAGGGAAAAATGAGGATGACACATTCTGTCTCTGAGGCTGATTGAACTGTGTGACCCCCTTCCCCTCCTTTCCCAGAAACAAACTCTTATGTGGCTTTCCACTAAGGACAGGGGGTGTAAGTGGGGCGGCTCTGGCTGAAGGTGGGCAGAGAACTGGGAGCTCTGTGCTGACCTGATAACTTAGGCTCCTCTGCAGAACCCTTGGGTACCCCCAAAACTTGGCATTCTGCTGAAAGGAGTTTAAGAATCGGCTGTACAAAACTTTTCACAGTGTTCAAAAAAATCCAGGCATGCACTGTACAGTAAACACTTATAGGCTCACCCCCCAGCTTGATAACCATAAACATTTTGCTATGGAGTTGTGTGTCACCTAACAATGGGGACATGACTTCAGAAATGAGTTGTTAGGTGATTTCACCGTTGCGCGCACATCATAGAGTGTCCTCACTGAGACCAGGTGGTAGAGCCAGGTGGTAGGCCAGGTCGTAGACCAGGTGGTAGACCCAAGTGGTAGACCAGGTGGCAGACCAGGTGGTAGAGCTACTGCACACCCAGGCTGTGTTGCTTGCAGACCACACACCCGTACACATACGCATGCTACTGTAGGCATTGGAGCCCAGTGCTCAGTATTTGTGTATCTAAACGTATTTCAACATAGAAAAACTGCTATAAAAATACACTTGGAAAGATTAAAAATGGTCCACCCGGACAGGAACCTCACCATGAATGGAGCGTGCCGGATGGAAGCTGCTCTGGGTGAGCCAGTGAGTGAGCGGCAGAGGCCTGGGACATTCCCGTGCACTGCTGTGGACTGTCTAAACCCTGGACACTCAGTCGTAATAAATGCTTAAAAACATTTTTCTTTCTTCAGTAATACATCAACTGTAGTTTACTGTAAACTTTTTACTTTATAAACTTTTAACTTTTTCTCTTAGCTTTCTGACTCTTTGATAATAATACTTAGCTTAGAACACAAACATTGTACAGCTGAATAAGAATATTTTTCCTTTACATCTTTAGTCTGTAAGCTTTTATCTATTTTTAAAGTTTTTACTACTTTTTTTTTAACTTTAAAAACTTAAAGCCAGGTGCAGTGGCTCAGGCCTGTAATCCCAGCACTTTGGGAGGCTGAGGCAGGTGGATTACGAGGTCAGGGGTTCGAGAGCAGCCTGACCAACATCTTGAAACCTTGTCTCTACTTAAAAATACAAAGATTAGCTGGGCGTGGTAGCACATACCTGTAATCCCAGGTACTTGGGAGGCTGAGCCATGAGAATTACTTGAACCCAGAAGGCAGATGTTGAGGTGAGCTGAGAGCGTGCCATTGCACTCCATCCTGGGCACAGAGCGAGACTGTGTCAAAAAAAAACAAAAACAAATTTAAAGACATTTTTTGTTAAAAACGAAGACACAAACCCACACAAGATCCTAGGTCTACAAAGGGTCAGGATCATCCATATCACCGTCTTCCACTTCCGCATCTTGTCCCACTGGAAGATCTTCAGGGGCAATAACAGGCACGGAGCTGTCATCTCCTGTGATAACCATGACTTCTTCTGTAATCCCTCCTGAAGGACCAGCCCGAGGCTATGATGTAGTTAACTTTTTTAATAAGTAGAAGGAGTACACTCTAAAATGACAATAAAATTATAATATAGTAAATACATAAAGTAGTAACATATTTATCACTAGCAAGTATTAGGGGCTGTATCTAACAGTATGCACTAGATGTTTATAGCCTGGTGGTGCAGTAGGTTTGCTTACCCCAGCATCCCCGCAGACACATGAGGCACGCGTTGCTCTGTGACGTTAGGATGGCTGTGATGTCACCAGCGATGGGGTTTTTCAGCTCATTGTAGTCTTATGGGATCACTGTGTGGTGTGGACACAGAGCGTCACTGTCTGGAATGCCGTCAGGCAGTGCATGATTACATTTATTTTGCTATTGCCTTTCCTTTGGTGCGATGCTGGAAAAGCGTAAAGCTTATCATGCCATTTGATCCAACACGCTTCAGTTCAGCATACAGCTCAAGAAAAGGATGTTTTCTTAGCTAATCACAATGTCATTATCAAAATTAATCCTTGTTTAACAGCATCTAATATCTTGGTGTCTTTTTGATCATACGCCCTATGCATGATTTGACACAGTTTTGACAGTATCATTGTCATACGTGGAAGCCTACATGGCTTCAGTGAATGGTGACAATAAATTCATGTTCAGTAATAACCACACGATTGGTGTGTGAAAACTAGTGTATTCTTAGTCAGCATTTATTGGCCACTTTCTATATGCCAAGAGCTGCTTTCAGAACTTTAACTAGGACCGCTCATTAAATTCTCTCAATGTTATTATGGAGTAGATGCTACATTATTCACCTTTGTTTTATCTAGGAAGCTAAGAGTCGAGCAGCACACAGCTCACGGGGCCAGGGGGCAGTGGAACAGCATAGAGCCCAACAGTGAATTGAGCAGGGTCAAGTCCTGTTGAAAAAGAGGATACCAGTAAAACCCCCGTGTAGTACTGTTTTGAGGATTCATGAGTTTATATACAGAGTAGCAGGCACAGAAGTGTTGTTTGGTGTTGCATTGGGGTTTTAATCCACTTCCGTCTCACTCCAGAGCCCAAGCATCACTCTGCTATAAAGGGCACTACATTTTGTAAATTAAGACATAGAAATCTATTTCTCCTTTTACATAGACTGGATCAGTTTGCCTGTTTCAGTACATGCATGCAAAAATTAATTGGTGGGCTCTACATAGGCAGGAAACTAGGTTTTGTGGTCACCTCTTAGCAACTTCAGAGAGGAAGGACAAGAAGCAATGAGTAAGAGCCCCGGAAGGAAAGGGGTGATGCTAGAAAGGGACCCTTGGACCTGCAGGGTCAGAAGTGCGAGGAGAGCCCGTGAGCCCAGATTTAAGCCATCAGGAGGAAGTCTGCTTGAGGCTAGCAGTGTGATTATTTCAATAACATTGAATATTAACTTCGAAACCTGTATACCCCTCATTATGTTTTGTCTAAGGAATGTCCAGAATGCTTAAACATGCATGTGTGGCTCCTTCAAGACTCCAGAAGTCCTGAACACTGGGTACGTCATGGGCTAGAACAGTGCTTACGTTGTAATTTCCCCCGCTAAGCAGTTCCAGCTGCTGGACATGCTGCTGAACATGCACACACACATGCACACATGCAAATCCATACACACACACGCATGCACACACATACACATGTGCACATATACACACATGCACACACACTCACACACACATACGCACGTGAATGCATGCACACACATTCATGATGCACACACATGCACACAATTACACACATGCATGCATGCACACACACTTTTTTTAAAATTGCATTTTAGGTTTTGGGGTACATGTGCAGAACATGCAAGATAGTTGCATAGGTACACACGTGGCAGTGTGTTTTGCTGAACATAAAAACCCTAGAAGAAAATCTAGGCAAAACCATTCAGGACGTAGGAGTAGGCAAGGACATCATGCCCAAAACACCAAAAGCATTGGCAACAAAAGCCAAAATAGACAAATGGGACCTAGTCAAACTCCACAGCTTCTGCACACACTCTTACACACACACACACGAATGCATGCACACACACATGCACACACTTACACGCACACATGCACACATGCACGCACACACACACACACACACACACACACACACCCCTGCCTGATAAACATCCTTATTAAAGCTCAAATCAATTTTCCCGTTCGGCATTTGTGTCCCTCATTTCAGAACTTAACCTACATTGGCCCTTTGTTTACCTTGTCTTGGTCACCACAGGAAGTTTCTTATTAGGCGTTAGAACCCTCGCCTCAACCCAGAGTAGCACTGTCTTTGTCATCTCTTACAACGATCCCCAGTTCAAAACCAAAGTGGCGCTTCGATTTTGGTTGGGGTTTTATTTACAACGTAGTTCCCACAGAGCGTGAGCTCTCACAGATAACCTGGTCGGTGTGTGCACATGTGTGTCTGCGAGGAGGGGCGACAACGTGCTGTGAATGGCATCTGAAACCTGCATCGGTCTGACTAGGTGAAGATTCTTTGGGCAAATACTGCCACATGCTATTCTGGGGAAACACAGAGAAACCCTCCAGAACATTTTCAGGCAATTGTCTAAATAAACCACGGAGCATTTTTCATGAGCATCATAAGGATGAATTTGGCCCGTGAGCCGGGATGATGATTATTTTTTATTATTATCTCACCTTTGATAGTCACACATTTAATGAAAAAGGCCATTAATATCTAGTTCAATTCATGTTGTATGACTGGAATCAATACATTTATCTTTTCCGTCTTCAGCCAAGTTTTCTTTCTTTCCCTTTTTATGACATTTTAAATGTTGAATCAGGGATGAACAGAATTCCATATTGTTTGCCATATGTATTAGTTATAGGTTTGGCATCTGTAGTGGAGATTTATTAAAAAACAGTGGCTTAAACAAGATAGAAGTGTGTTTCTCTCTCATTTAACTGTCTGGGCGTAAGTAGGCTGGTAGGTTGTCAGAATCTGGGCTCCTTGAATCTTTTTGCTCAGTGATACCAAGGGTTTTGCCCTCATCAACACAGTACCAGATGGCTTACCACGTCATCCACAATCCACTCGGCAGGAAGGAGTGAGTATTTCTCTTTTTCTTAAGGGCATGACTCAGAAATAGTATACTCCACTTCCATGCTCTTCCCTTTGGCCAGAAGTTAGGACAGGACCACAGCTGATTACAAAAGAAGGTGGGAAAAGTGTCTTTAGTCTGGAAGACCATGGGCCTGTTAAAATTTGGGGGCCTGATTACAACAGAAAAGGAAGAAGAATTGGTTTGGAGGTTATCAGCAGTCTCTACCACATCATAGAAATAGAATTTTCATTCTGATTCCAACAGACATTATTAAATAGTGCAAATCTTTTGATATCTGGCAGATAAATGGCTTTCGGTCACTAGATTCTGTTTTTCATTTTCTTAGTAAACAGTGATTGCTGGTTTGTAGGGGTCAACCAAAGGACTGACTTCCAGGACCTTTTTGCTGTTAGGTGTGGTTAGGTGATGGTTTCTCAACAGCGGAATGGGATGTGAGAGGAGGAGGAGAGCGGGCGCCCAGGTTGAGGGTGCTCTGTAGTAGGTACCAAAGACCTTTCTATGTTTATGCCCTTTGATTCCACTTGGCAGTGACTCTCATTTCTTAATACTTATCCTAAAGATGTTTTAACTACTGGCTCATCAGTCACTGTTTTCCTCCCATTATTGTTATTGCCTGCTATTTTACAGGCACTTTTATAGATGTTGGAAGTATGTGTGAATCTGCCAGATTCTTTCCTTTGGTTGTCTGAAGGCTCTAAGAAATGCCACGACACGCAGAAGCCTGGATCCCTGAGTCACCATGTGGCAGTAAGCTCCCCACTGACCAACAACTCTTCCTTGGATTGTTACAAGAGAAAAAACTAAGCATCCATTACATTTGAACATGATGCATTTTAGCGTTCTTTAGTTAATATCACTTTATCCTACCCTAATTAACATTTTAGGTCTCCATTTGCTATTGATTTTTTTTTTTTTGAGACAGAGTCTTGCTCTGTTGCCAGGCTGAAGTGCACTGGCGCAGTCTCAGCTCACTGGGTTCTCACTCTGCCTCCTGGGTTCAAACGATTCTTCTGCCTCAGCCTCCTGAGTAGCTGGGACCACAGGCACGTGCCGCCACACTTGGCTAATTTTTTTTTTTTTATTTTTAGTAGAGACGGGGTTTCACCATGTTGGCCAGGATGGTCTCGATATCTTGACCTTGTGATCCACCCACCTTGGCCTCCAAAAGTGCTGGGACTACAGGCGTGAGCTACATCGCCCGGCAGCTATTGATTTTTTTTAATCATTGTGTTGTGGAACTAAATGATCCACAAGAAACACCAGAATTTTGATTTCTAAGCAGCTGGTGAACATTTTTGGGTTGTAACATTTCTCCAAATTTTGTTGTTATTCACAAATTCTCCATTTGTTTGTGAATTTTGTTCTCTGTCAAAACATTGAAGACTATTTTCCTTCTTTTAGAAATTAAACAGCAGTTTTTCTGACACCGGTTTTTTTGATGACAAATAGGTTTTTTTCCTTCTATTTTTGGGTGTCAGGGATGCTTAATGAAAGAAGAAACACAGCTAAGTGTGCACTGAGAGGCAGGAATTCCATATACAACTTGCTAGAATATTTCCCACAAGAGATTCCCATTCCAATTTATTCTTAGAAAGCAAATATCATGCATCTAGGAAATCTGAAGCCTATTAAGCTAAAGAAATAGACAAGACCCTATCTTAACACTAAAGTCTCAAGTGAAAATGATGTTGGAGCTGTGCAGAAATACTAGCTCAGAAACCTTGTCAATAAGCTTTACTAGACCAGTGCTTTTTACAAAGTTAATCAGAATACTTAAAAAGTCAAGAAAATATGATAGTCATTTGCTTTGCCCCTCCAGATGTGAGTTCTTAGTTGAGGCTGGAGTCTTAGGTTGAGGAATGGAAGGTGATCAGGAGCTATAGGCTTAAACACTGTATTTTCCTGATCATTCTACCCACCTGCTAATTCTGCCAGTTTAGGAAGGTTTGTTCATGTGAGGGACAACTTGTTAATTGGTCACTATAAGGTCCAAGAGATGGGACCAAACACTGATTGGTATATGGGTTTTTGGACAGTCTTAAACCATTGCCCCCTTTTGTGGATATTCTCACTGGTTGGGTTCCTTAAATGTAATATTCATCACACACATTTCCCAGAAAGAAAATTGCAACATACATCACTGACCTTTGATCTGGTAGTGATTCCAAATTCCTAGTATTTATCCTAAGGATTTTTTTTTAATTTTTAATTTTTATTTTTATTGAGATGGAGCTTTGCTCCGTTGCCCAGGCCGGAGTGCAGTGGCCTGATGTTGGCTGACTGCAACCTCTGCCTCCCAGTTTCAAGCGATTCTCATGCTTCAGCCTCCTGAGTAGCAGGGATTCCAGGCACGTGACCTAGAAAGTAAAATCTTGTGTGTGTGTGTGTGTGTGTGTGTGTGTGTGTGTGAGAGAGAGAGAGAGAGAGAGAGACAGGGTCTGGCTCTGTCACACAGGCTGGAGTGCAGTGGCACAATCTCAGCTCACTGTAGCCTTTGCCTCCACTTCCCAGGTTCAAGTGATTCTGGTGCCTCAGCCTCCCAAGTAGCTGGGATTACAGGCATGCACCACCACGTCCGGCTAATTTTTGTATTTTTAGTAGAAATGGGGGCTTCACCATGTTGGTCAGGCTAGTCTCAAACTCCTGGCCTCAAGTGATCCCCTTGCCTCAGCCTCCCAAAGTCCTGCCATTATAAGCCACCATGCCAGGCCTATCCTAAGGACATTTTAACTGTTTAATCAATCGATTCATTCAACCTGTAATTATTGTGGCCTGCTATTTTTTAGACACTTTTATAGATCTTGGGAACATAGTGTAATGAATGACAGCCCCTGAACTCATGGAGTTTACTTTATGATGGGAAACTGATAAAGAAATTAATACGTACAAACAATAAATAATGTTGGATAGCAAATTGGCAAAGAAAATAAAAGCAGTGTAAGGAAGTGGCTGGTGAGGAGGCTTGATGGGGCTGCTTTTTATACAGTTCACATAAGGGATGGCAGGAGCATCTTTGAGAAAGTGATGTGGGCAGTTATTCAGATGAAGTGATGGGTCCCTCCCTGTGAACTCTCATTGGACGAATATTCCAGGGAGGGGAATAGCAAGTGCCAAGGTCCTGGAGGAAAGGAACAAGACTTATTCACAGAGTAGCGGGAAGCCCAGTGTTATTGGAGTAGGCAGTAAGGCTGGGAAGAGAGACAGGAGCCAAATCTTTTAGGGCCTCCTGGGGAAAGGGCAAGACTGTAGGTGTTGTTCTGAGGAGAGGGGAAAACACAGTAGGATTTATGCTTTAGAAAGGTGCTGCTGGGCCGGGGTGGTGGCTCACGCCTGTAAACCCAGCACTTTGGGAGGCCGAGGCAGGCGGATCACGAGGTCAAGAGATCGAGACCATTCTGGCCAACACGGTGAAACCCCATCTCTACTAAAAATACAAAAAACTTAGCCGGGCGTGGTGGCGTGTGCCTGTGGTCCCAGCTACTCGGGAGGCTGAGGCAGAAGAATCGCTTGAACCCAGGAGGCGGAGGTTGCAGTGAGCCGAGATTTCGCCACTGCGCTCCAGCCTGGCGACAGAGCAAGACTCCTTCTCAAAAAAAAAAGAGAAAGAAAGGTGCTGTTGCTTGTTGTATAGAGCAGTGTTTGTGTGAGGGGCCACATTGAAACAGGGAGAGGCCAGAGAAGGGGAGGCGCAGAGACAGGGAGCGGAGGTGGTGGGAACAGGTGAGCTCTGGGCTAGTGTCCTGAGTGCTGAACCAACTGTGACTGAGGTCCTGAGACCCGGTCTCTGGGTTCAAGTCCCACCTCCACCCCCTCGCAGCAGAATGCTCTGGACAAGTTGTGTGTCCTCTCCCAGTGTCATTCACCTCATTTGTAAAGTGGGAACAATGATGATAATTCTCTCGAAGGTTATTGTGTTGTCTCATGAAGTATCCATGAGATACTCTCAAAACTGTGCCTGGTTCTGAGAGGCTGAGGTGGGGGGATTGCTTAACGTTCGGAGTTTGAGACTAGCTTGGGTAACACAGTGAGACCTCTGTCTCTAACAGAAATAAAAAATTAGCCAGCCATGATAGCATCCACCTATCAGCTGGAGTCCCAGCTGCCCAGGAGGCTGAGGTGGGAGTATTACTTGAGCCTGTGAGGTCAAGGCTGCAATGAGCGGTGGTCGCTCCAGTACTTGCTGCAGCATTGGCAACACGCAAAATGCTGTCTCTGAACCCTCCCCACCAAAATCCAAAATTATGCCTGGCACATGGTAAGTATAAAATAGTTGCAAACCATTAACTCTACTGATGTGTTATAGTATAGCCATAAAAATCAATAATGTAAGTTTTAAAAAAACTAGTTTCTGCTTGCTATGAGGAAAGCTACCAGTATACATTATGTTCATAACATTTCTTACTCATATAAATTTTTTAAAGTATTTTTTCAGGAACACGTCCATTTCCTTTACTTCTGTTTAAAATACGTTCCTAACGCTTCACTGAATTCCTGGCTTTTATTCTAAGAAGTTATAAAACATATCCTCCGTTTTCGGAGTGGTGCTCAGTGACTGAGTGTGGAAAGATCCAGCCACAGAATCCCAATTTTTGCTACAGCCTGAGTCAGTCATTTAGCTTTGGTGAAACTCACATGCTTCATCTGCAAAATGATATGAAGATGCTCAGTTAGAAAAACTCATTAGGTATTCAGAGCACAGAAAGCGTTTTGTAAACATTAGGTTTTGTTAGTTTGCATTTGTTTTTCTGTTGTCATGCTTTTGTGCATATATGTGAAAAATATGTCTGAAGGAATATTTGCTTTTTAAAATTCTTTTCTTTTCTTTCTTTCTTTTCTTTTTTTTAACACAGAGTCTTGCTCTGTCACCCAGGCTGGAGTGCAGTGGCATGATATTGACTCACTGCGACCTCCACCTCCTGGGTTCAAGAGATTCTCCTGCCTCAGCCTCCCAAGTTAGCTGGGATTACAGGCGCATGCCCCCACGCTGGGCTAATTTTTGTATTTTTAGTTGAGAAGGGGTTTCACCATGTTGACCAGGATGGTCACGAACTCCTGATCTCAGGTGATCTGCCCGCCTTGGCCTCCCAAACTGCTGGGTTTACAGCCATGAGCCATCGCACCCAGCCTGAAGGAACTTTCTATAGGAGTAAATTACACTTGAAGACACATCACGGTGCAGGTCCCATAGGTGGCAAGTGACACCAGTTCTTTTTTTTTTTTAATTTTTATTGCATTTTAGGTTCTGGGGTACATGTGCAGAACATGCAAGATAGTTGCATAGGTACACATGTGGCAGTGTGTTTTGCTGCCTTCTGCCCCCTCACCCGTATTTGGCATTTCTCCCCATGCCATCCCTCCCCTGCTCCCCCCCCCCGCTGTCCCTCCCCTATTTCCCCCAATAGACCTCAGTGTGTGGTGCTCCCTTCCCTGTGTCCATGTGTTCTCATTGTTCATCACCCGCCTATGAGTGAGTATATACGGTGTTTCCTTTTCTGTTCTTGGTGACACCAGTTCTTTACACCTCTTCCAGTGGTCACCCTCTTCACCTCTGTAGCTGCCAAAATATTGAGCAAGATAAGATGGTTAAAGTTGCTTAACAGCCATAATGTGTCAGTGCATACCTCTCCATTTAGTGAAAAATGCATGTTGGTGTCAGTAGATTTGGTCATAATGATAACAGAACATTTGAAATGTCTTCATTTACTCCACATAAATCAATCTGTTATTTCTTTCAAACAGTGTCTGACGTGCTACGACAAAATTAGCATTTCCGGGTTTTTATTCTGCAAGTGGGTGCCGACTGTGTATACCCATTTGAACAATGGTAGGCAAGTGAGATTTCAAAGATGTAGAATGCCGTGAGAAAGATGTGGTGATTCTCAGGCCTGGCTCCAACTCACCCAGGAACCAGAGTCCTTTTCCTACAGAGCTGGTCTTGGAAAGTCTTCTTAGGTTTCCTCATTTCAATTTAGTTTTCTAATATGGACCAATCTACTTAGAGGATAAAAAAGGTAAAGATTAGCAATAAAATGAGAAATACATATAGGAGGAAATCCATGCAATCCTGAGTCATTATCTAATTATCAATGAAACTTTGCTTCAGCCTTTGTTTTACAAACTAGTGAAAGAGTGTACCTTGCCTGAAACAAGAGCTTAAAGATGGTTTCATGTGGTGGAATAATCCATTCAGTCAGGAAAGTACCCCTGGAGCTGGAATAATGTAATAGATGCTGTAGTCCCTTCAAGTAGTGGGGATCTGGAAAAAATAATGTCAGGCACTCCCATGCTGTGACTGAGACATTTGACCTTTGCCAGTGATCCCTGCACTTCCTTCTTGGAAGAATAATCTTGCCAGAGACATGCCCAGAGCACCTAGAATGAGGACTGGCCCTACTGTTATAAAACTGGATCATGGAATTATGAAGTTCTGAAGTTACAGAAAAACTCACACTCACAAATAATACACCACAACAATTGAAGTGAGTAATAATATAACCCTAGGGAAAAAACACTTGAATTCTTCCACATTATTGGGTTATAACCAAATTGAAGGTCAGAAGAGTTCCTTAGTGGGTTCCTTATCTTGCTGAGGCCTAGCACATGTAACATGCTTAATGCATGTTGAATGCATGAACGAAAATGCACTGCTAGATGAAAAGTTATAAGCCAATTCCAATATTATGATAAAAACACAGTACTTTGCCAATGTAACGGTCCAAGAAAATAATGGCATACTTTAAAATATACAGCCTAAGGAAAATTTATATCACATACTTTGTAAAATTTCTCTTTTTTGTAAACTTGTTAAGGTGTGTTTTATGGCTCATATATGGTTTATCTTAGTGAAAGTTCTCTATGAGCTTGAGAAAAATGTCTATTCTACCTGAAGGAGTCTATAGATAGGAGTCTACACCTGAAGGAATCTATAGATGTTCATTATGTTCAGTTGATTGATAGTACTGTTCAGTTCAACTATATTCTTACTCATTTCCTTCCTACTAGATTTATTAATTACTGAGAGAAAGATGTTGAAGATTCCAACGATAATAGTGAATTTAGCATTTCTCCTTAAAGTTATTTTAGTTTCTCAAGTTCTGTCAGTTTCGAGGCTCTGTTTTTAGGTGCATATAAATTAAGCATTGATATAAGTTCTTGGAGAATGGATTCTTTACTATTGTGCATAATTTTAAAATTCTATCTTTGTGTTATTTGCTTGTTCTTTGGCGTACGTTATACATCTCAATGAGTCATAATCTACTTCAGTTTTACACAAACTTAATTTCAGTGAAATGTAAAACCTTTATTTTTGTAATGCTCTACCACCTGTACTTTCTTGTGCTATATTATTACACATATTATGTCTATTTGGGTTATAAACCCAATGGCACATAGTTAGAATTGTTACCTCGTATAAACATATTTTTTAAAGAAGATGGAATAAAGCAATTTTGAAATATAAAAAAAATACATATATACAGCGTAGAGCTCTTTATGGTGCATGTAATTCACACAGAGCCCATGACAGAAACCAATTGTGTGGTTGTTTTATTAATTAACAGGCTGAACATGGTACGGAGGTATATAAAAGACGACAAGGAAACAGCTAGGAAGATATCCCTAAATGGCCCCCAAATGGGCTAATTCACGAGAAAGACTTAAAAATTCTAAATGTTTATTCACTTCATATCATAGCCTCAAACTCTGAAGCAAAAAATGGCAGAATGTACAGGTGAAATAGACAAATCCACAGTCACTGTGGGGGATGTTTAAGACACCTCTCTAGTCACTGATAGGGCTTGTATTTTAGGGAGGGCTGTGGAGGAGATGGTTGCCCAATGTTGAGGTCCAGACCATGTGGACCTTGGATACCAAAGACATTGAGTGTAAAAAGGGGAGTCTGTGTCCTGCTGAAAGGGATAGTCTGGAGAAATCTCCCAAACACTTAAGTTTGAATAACTAAATGTAAATAGTCATGGACCAAGGATTGCTTGTGTCCTCAGCAGTGCATCAGAAAGGGCACTGAAAAATGATATTTGCAGAATTCTATGGAGAAAATAAGTATATTATGTAATTATATCTAACAAGAATGCGACTCTCGGTCTGTCTGCCAAGCATTGCTCTAAGTATTAGCTCATTTGTTCCCACAATAATCCTATATTTGTTGGTTGAGGTTGTGCTATGATTGTTTAATCTCATAAATGAGAAAATCTAGGCAAAGAGAAGATACATTTGCCTAATGTTGCAGGTTGATGAAAAGAGCATTTGAAAGGAGACAGCCGGACAGCCGCGGCTACTCACCTACCTGTGCTGCCTAAGACCGCTAACTGCTGGTTCTTTCTTGATTTGATTTGATTTCCGGCAAAATTGCTAAACGAGCCTAATTTTATCTACCTTTTAAAACATGGTAGCTTACGTTATTTATATTTATGCCAGGCACCTCTCATACCAATCTAAGGGAATAATTTTTAAATGTCTGTGAAATGGCATCGCGTTACTGTGTTTGTGAAAGTGACCGTTAATGCAACTGTTGCTTAACCTGAACTGACTGGGAAAACATCCCAGTTGAAATTCACTCTGATAGTATGAATTGAAAGCTGATTTTATAAGCCCCCTCTTCTGACAAATTAAAAGCCAGGTAGTGTTTTAAAAATTGTGGACTAGAATATTGGTTCAAAGTAAAGAATATAGATAAAGCAGTAATTAACCTAAGACTGAACCAGAACCTGTAGAAAAATTATTTTCGGACATGCTGGGTTTCATCCTGAAAGAAGAAAGAATAAAGTGTGAAATCAACGAATGCTTGGAATTGCAGAGATGGAAATAAAGACCTGATCCCTAATCAGTTGAAATGATCACTAATAAATGAAATCTAGAAATAAAATCCTACCTCTCAGCCTGATCCCAAATGCATTTTTTTAATAACTAAATAATTTGTTCTTAGAGATGTTAACTGTTTCTTTCTCTTTTAGCCTCTTTAATGTTTCTTAGCGTTGTTTAGCTGCAATGCAAAAGATTAAGATTGAAATTAGATGAGCAAAGTTGTTAAAAGGAATAGAAATATGCAAAATAATTCACTTTATGAATTATAGAGAAGTCTCAAAAACAGGAACAAAAGGAATTATTTAAATGTCATCCCATTTAAATGGTAAATTCTCCGTGACGTGTTTTTCAGATTATTGGCAGTGAGTGAACTGATCGACACGGTCCCTTGTTATGAATGTCCTTTCTCTCGCTTCTCCCACCCTCAGGCTTTTTCATGCCTTCCATATGTCTTGATCAATCTGCTGATTTCACTAATACTTTCCCATCCCCCTCAAGACTCTAGTGCTTCATCTGAGGCTCTGGTGTGATCGGAAATTAGAAACTGTATTCATTACATATTGTCTCTTTACATAAATATTTTACTGGTCCACTTCTTGCTTCTTGATGATTGAAGGTAGATGAATTTCAAGGGCATTGTATCCAGAGATAATCTAAGTAAAGGAAACTACAAAGGCTTAAAAATGTTGCAAGATAGCATTCTGGGGGAAAATATACCGCAATGAAATATTCCGAGACAAGGACGTGATAAAATACATCACATGCTTATATACAATGCATGGTTTTAATTCAGGAAGCAGTCAATGATAAGGGAAAACTCACAATGGAAGGCTCTACAATTTTTTCTTTGAAATCCTCATGCAGTTTAAGAAGATTGGAGAAAACACATTTCAGCAGGCTTGGCAGTCACTCAAACTTGTGTGCTCTAAGTTTAGAACCAAACTCAATCTGCACCTCCCGTTCAAGTTCTGTTCTGTGCTGGCAAAACATTGCTTGCTTATTCAGAGGGACAAGGAAGCCTTTGTAAAACCCAAAAACTTACTGGGCATTAAATAACTCCTCAACAATTATATTATTCTCAGCTTCAGTGAAATTGAATTAAACACATATGGGTGACATTTTCCTTCGAACACATGGGTATAAAATAAATAAAAAAATACTTAGCAACACCTGTTTGGGTTTAGCAAAACTTAATAAGGCTTACAATTTGCCTCAGCTCACTTGATTTTTCCAAGGTGCTGTAGGATTTCCTAGCTCTTACTTCTATATTCTCATCATCATGTCCTTCTGTATTTTGAGAAAATATTTGTTTAGGTATAATAATTTTTTTGCATTATTTATTGGAGTCCAAATACTGCAATATTTTGTTAAGAAGCAAAAGCTGAAATGTGAAAAGATGTACCATAATATATGTATATTTAATTATGTAGCCTGAGTGAAGCATACTTCATAATATATTTATATTTAATTATGTACCCTGAATGAAGCATTTATTTAAAACAAGATCTTTTAAATGTATATTTGTGTATGCTCATAAAACATTCAACCTGAGTATTTAATATAAACATGTATTTTAAATTATTTTTCATGCCAACTCTGAAATTTGATAGCTGGATCTATGCAGGTGTGAGTACAGTATACTGGAAAGACTGACAGGTTAAGGGTCAGGGAATTGAACTATACACTCTGGCACAAAGTAGCAAGTTATTCAGCTTCTTCAAAACATTTCCTTTAACTATAGAAGGACGAAGTTGAACTTGATAATATTTAAATTAGTTTCTCATACTAATTTTATGTAAGTCAGTGATTCCAACAAGAAGTTTAAAAATTACTTGTGATTTCATGGTTAACAATGTGAATTTGGTTTGCTATTTGTTGCTATTTCTATTCTTATCTCAAATGGATGCAAGGCAAATAGCACATTCCAAGTTCTTTTAAAATTCTTCAGACTATTCACTGTGTACTTTTATCAATCTTAATGTGTAGCAGCCAAATTTAATTATAGCAATCAAAATGTATGTCAGTAGAGTACTTAGGAATCTCAGCAGCGCTGTCTCCAATACCCTGCTTTATTTTTTGCTCCCCAGAGCTGCGACATATAGTATAATACTTATGAACATAGTCTGTGAAGTTAGATTCTTTGGATTAGAATCCTGGCTCTGCTATTTTTTGAATACTTGAATTTGTCATTTTATCTCTCTGTGCTTTGATTTCTTTATCTGTTGAAAGGAAATCACCTGTTTCATTGGAAAGTTCTGATGAGTTCGTGGTTTTGTACTCAAGGTGCTTAGAATAGTGCCTGGCACATAGTAGGTTTTCAGCACACATAGGTTATTTCTCTGCTTCTTTGCTTCTCGAGTGTCTACTCCATGTGAATTTAAGGCCTGTAAGAGCAGGAAACGCATCAGCCTTGTTCATCGTGGTTATGACGGCTTCTCTTTCTCCACCTCTTCTTCCTCCTTCTCCTTTTTCGATTGAAGTAAAGTTCACATAACATAAACTTAACAATTTTAAGGTGTAAGATTCAGTGGTTTAGTAGATTCACAGTGTTGTCTATCTATCACCTCTATTTCGTTTCTTTTTTTTCCGAGACGGAGTTTCACTCTTGTTACCCAGGCTGGAGTGCAATGGCACGACCTCGGCTCACCACAACCTCCGCCTCCTGGATTCAGGCAATTCTCCTGCCTCAGCCTCCCGAGTAGCTGGGATTACAGGCACACGCCACCATGCCCAGCTAATTTTTTGTATTTTGAGTAGAGACGGGGTTTCACCATGTTGACCAGGATGGACTCGATCTCTTGACCTCGTGATCCACCCACCTCGGCCTCCCAAAGTGCTGGGATTACAGGCTTGAGCCACCGCGCCTATTTCGTTTCTTAAATGCCTTTTACCATGTGGAAACAGTTTCCTTCTCCTATTACAGTTTGTTGAATGTTTTTGTCGTGAAACAGTACTGAATTTTGTCAAATATTTTTCTATCAATTGAGAGATATCATTTTTTTCTCCATTGTATTAATGCCATGTCATTGTAACTGATTGATTGTTCACATGTGGTTGCTAGTATTTCCATAAGAATTTTTGCTTGTATATGTGTAAGGGCTATTGATGTAGAGGTTTGTTTTTTATGGTGATGTGTTTATCTAGCTTTGGTATAAGGGTAATGCTGGCCTCATAGAATGAATTAGGATGTATTCATTTTTCTTCTTCTTTTTTTTTTTGAAGAGTTTGAGAAGAATTTGGTGTTAATTCTTCTTTAAATGTTTGGTGGAATTCACCAGTGAAGTCATGTGATATTGGCCTACTCGTTCGTTGTAGTTTTGTGGGTTTTTTAAAAAAATTATTATTACTTGTTAAATCTCTTTACTTGTCAAAGGTATATTCTGATTTTCTATTTCTTCTCAAGTCAATTTTGGTAGTTACTGTGTTTATAGAAATTTTTTCATTTCATCTAGGTTATCTAGTTTGTTGGTATACAATTATTCAATGTATGTTCTTGTAATTCTTTTTATTTCTATAAAGTTAGTAGCAACGTTTCTACTTTTATTTGTGGTTTTAGTGATTTGAGTGTTCTCTCATTTCTTCTTTGTCAGTCTAGCTCAAAGTTTGTCCATTTCTTCCTCTTTTTAAAAGAAACGACTTTTGGTTTTGTTGACCACATTGTTCTTCTACTCCCTATGTCATTTAGCTCCACTCAAATTTTTATTCTGTGGCTCCTTCTAGCTTTGGGTTTAGCTCACTCCTGTTTTTCTACATCCTTAATGTGTAAGGCAGGTTATTAATTTGGGATTATTTTTCTCTTTGAGTGGAGGTGTTTATAGCTATAAATTTCCCTCTGAGCATGACTTTCAGTGGATCCCATAGACATTGGTATGTTGTGTTTTCATTTTCATTTATCTCAAAGTATTTTCTAATGGGATAGATCCTTTGACAGCCTAAGATATTTTACAATTTTTTTTTAAAGAAAAAGAAAAGGACTGGTTTGTGAACGTAGGTACTTTTCTAACTTTCCTGGTAGTTTCTTCTTTGGTCCACTGGGTGGTTAAAAAGTGCGCTGTTGAATTTTCACATACATGTTATCTTTTAGTTTTCCTTCTGTTATTAATTTCAACTTTTATTCCACTGTGGTTAGAGAAAATACTTTGTATAATTTTAACCTATTAAAATGGATTGAGACTTCTTTTGTGGTCCAACATATGGCCTATGTTAGAGAATAATCTATGTGTATTTGAGAAGAGTGTATTCTGCTGCTGTAAGGTAGAGGGCTCTAGACATGTCTTTTAGGTCTAGCTGGCTTCTACTGTTGTTCAAGGCCCCTATTTCCTTATTCAATATCTTAAGTGGGGAATTAAAAATTCCAAATATTAATGTAAAACTATTTCTCCCTTTGAGCCTGTTTTGTACATTAATATATATATATATATATATTTATAGATTTGGGGGATTTTTTAATGTGTAAATATGTTTATAATTGTCATATCTTTACGATGGATTGACCCTTTTGTGGATAATGTCTTTTTTAACAATTTTTTTCTTATATTTTATTTCTTCTCACATTTGTATAGTAAAAGCAGCTCTCTTTTGGTTACTATTTCCTTGGAACATCTTATTCCATCCTTTCACTTTCAAGTTGTTTCTGTCTTTGGATCTGAAGTGAGTCTTTTATAAATAGTATATAGTTGGGTCATATTTGTTCATATCCATTCTTTTGATGTCTTCATTTTTTTGTTGGACAGTTTGATCCATTTACATTTAAAGTAGTCCTTGGTGGGAAAGGACTTCTGCCAGTTTTCCATTTCTTTTCTGTAAATTTAGAACTTTTGTTTCTCAATTTTTCCATTAATGCTTTCTTTTGTGTAAAAGAGTGTAATTAGATTGCTTGTACCATAAAGGATAAATGCCTTAAGGGATGGAAACCCCTTTCTCTGTGATGTGATTATTTCACATTGCAAGCTTGTATCAAAACATCTCATGTACCCCATAAATATATACACCTGCAATATTTTTTATACTTTTATTTTAAATTTAGGGGTACATGTTGAGGTTTGGAAATATGTGTCACGGGGGTTTGTTGTACAGATTATTTAATCAACCAGGTATTCAGTGTAGTATCCATTAGTTATTTTTCTTGATCCTCCAGACTGGATAATCTCATTTGACTTATATTGAGGTCCATGAATTCTTTCTTCTGCCTGCTCAAATCTGCTGTTGAACTATTTTAGTGATTTTTTTATTTCAGTTATTGTAGTTTTCAATTCCAGAATTTCTATTTCTTTCATTTTGAAAATCTCTCTCTCTTTATTGATATGTTCTATTTGGTGAAGCATTTTAATCTTTTTTTTTAGCTCTTATTCTATGGTTTTCTTCAACTTATTGAACATATTTAAATTTTACAGTTTTTTTTCTAGAAAGTCCAATCAATGTTCAGGCTTCCTCAATGGTAATTTCTACTGATTTCTTTTATTTTCTGTGAATGAGCCATACATTTTTGTTTCTTTGTGTGCCTAATAAATCCTTCTTGAAAAGTAGACATTTTGAATATATAATGTGACAAATCTGTAAATCAGACTCTCCTGCTTCACTGACGTTTGTAGCTACTGCTTGTTGTTAGTTGTTACTGTTTGCTTATTTAGTGACATTTCTAAATTTTTATAAAGTCTGCCTGTGTGTGTGTGTGTGTGTGTGTGTGTGTGGCCACTGAAGTCCGTGTTCTATTACATAAGTGTGGTCAGCTAGTGTTTTGACAGAGTTTTCTTAAACACTTGGGGCTAAAACAAGAAAAAGAAATATTAATAAAAACTTTTTTGTCCGGGTGTGGTGGCTCAAGCCTGTAATCCCAGCACCTTGGGAAGCCGAGGCAGGTGGATCACAAGGTCAAGAGATCGAGACCATCCTGGTCAACATGGTGAAACCCCGTTTCTACTGAAAATACAAAAAATTAGCTGGGCATGGTGGCGTGTGCCTGTAATCCCAGCTACTCAGGAGGCTGAGGCAGGAGAATTGCCTGAACCCAGGAGTCGGAGGTTGTGGTGAGCCGAGATCGCGCCATTGCACTCCAGCCTGGGTAATAAGAGCAAAACGCCGTCTCAAAAAATAAATAAATAAATAAAAATAAAAAATAAAACCTTTTTCAGTCTTTTGAAACTGACTCTGTATTGGGACACTCCTTTAATAGTTAGCCAGGCTGTTTACAACTCCACTTTAACTTTCAGTTCCTGCTGGAATGTCAGCCAGAGGTGAGAGTTAGGGTTTTCTCAGTCTTCTTCAGAACAGACGTCTAACTCTAAGCTTGTGTGTGCCCCTCTTGATTCCCTGTGCACGTGGGAACTTTTGAAATCCTTTGTTCTCCCATGTACTTCCTTTTCCCACCTTTTCCCCGCTGTTTTCAGCCTGAGTGCTGCTTGCCTGGTCGGTGTCCCTTGCTTCTGGCTGCTGTGCTCAATGCTTACATCTTTTCCGCAACAGCTTTTCAGGAGGCTGCCCTCGCCCTTGCGATGCTTCAAGTCAGATGAGAGGAAGGCAAGGCCTGCTCCGTGTCTTCAGGAAGCTGTCCAGCAGGTCAGAACAGACAATCACAGTCCCTTGAGAATAATGCCTGTGTTGCTCCCTCTAAAACCAGAAACCTGAACCAGCAGTGTGGGCTGCTTGGCCTCACCGTCACCACTGATCTAAGGACTGGAGAATGGTAGGCAGTTTAAGACGTCACCGTATCTTTTACTGCAGCGCAGCAGCTTCTTTTTTACTGCACCCATCACTCATTGTCATAAGTTTTTGACCGAATTCCAAAATACTGTAGAAGTTGATTCTGACAGTTTTTGTCAGCTTGTTGCCTCTGTGGATAAATAGAGCCCTGGAGTTCCCACCTCTGCCATTTTCAACCTAACTTTATGTCTCCTTTTTTAGCAATCTTTATTATTATCATCCACAAATGTGGACTGCCAGCCTGTGTGTCCTCATTCTGTCTGCATTCTTGTAACAACTAAGGCTACCCTAGGGTTTGGGGACATACACTTGCGAGGATAAAAGTGGGAGGAGGCCCACACAGACCTCGGAGGTAGGTTCAGGGCCATTAGGTAGAATATTCCATGTGCCCAGTTACCAAAGCCTGGTCCATAGATGAGGGCACTAGTTCCAGCTGGGAACATTTCTTTGGCACTGTGGACTTGATGGAGTGGACAGGAGAGGGTGGTCATTGGCAGATAAGGGCCTGAGTCTTTTCCAAGTCTTAGAGTGGGCTGGGATGTTCACACTTGTGCCTGCAGGAACCCTCACAGTGTGGGAGGGAGCTGTGGTGAGAGGAGAAGGGGATGGGCCAGAACCCCTGTGCTGCTGAGTTCCCTGTTGAGCTGTGAAGAATCTGGGAAGCCTCAACTTGATCATGACCTTCTAGGCTTTTATGAAGGTGTAATTCTCAATGCAGGAGCATGGAACATGTTTTATCTAACAGTTTTTGAACTTGATTTATAATGTCCAAGTATTTAGACACATGGGGAGCCCATATTTGTGCTCTAGCTCCAAGCTCTGCCAGCGGTAGAGGTGGGCTGTTGAACGATGTCTATCTCGGCTTGTCTGAAGCTTGAGGCTCTTGATCCCTTTCTCCTCCTTGGTCAACTTCTTCACTAGGCATCAGGGACACCACACCCTCCTGAGCTTCCTTCTATCTCACTGGCAACTTTCCTCACTTTTCTTTGTTGATTCATTTTCCCTTTCCTTACACAGTAACATTGGAGGGCTCCAGGGCTCAATCCAGGCTCCTCATCTCTTTCTATCCCTGCTCCTGGTATTGGATCTCCATCCCAGACTTCCCTTGTGAATTCAAACACGATGTATCCCCTGCCTGCTCAAGATTTTTACTCGGTTATTTGGACTTTCTCTCTCAGACACCTGCTTCATCTTTCCATTAGTCAGCCTTCAATTATCTTTGACGCCTCTCCTGCTTTTGCACACCTTATCCAGTCCTTCAGGAAATTGTCTTGGCCACGCTCAGAAAACCTTGTATCCTGGCTCTCACCACTTCTCATGACTCCCCTTGCGTTTGCCTGGTCAAGGCCACCATCTGGCTCATCTGATTGCTGCTAGAGCATCAGGCTGGATTTCTAGGTTTCACCCTCACCTGCTGCAGCTTGCGTGACTCTTGTACAACTAAAGTCAGATCATGCCTCTCTGCTTCTCACAAGTCTCCAGGGGCTCCCCATTTCATCTTCAATAAAAGCAAAAGCACTTCCAGAGGTCAATGGTGAGCATAAAATTCAGTCCTGGCTGGGGACAACCAAGTACATGACAGTGATTCAAACTTGTGAAAAGATTGGTGTTCTTCGGTGCTGGACTTGGGCTGGGAGAGTGAAAGCCTGGATTTGGAGGACGCTGGTTAGCAGGTGGTGTGGGCTGGGCCAAGGGCAAAACACTGAGAAAAAGGGCTGAGAAGTGGAGAGGCATTTTCTGGACTCTGTAGCTATACCACAGGGCAATACACATAACCTAGTTGGACTTAGCGCAGATGGAGCTGTATTCTGTTTCCTGAACCAGGAGTTGTAACTACAGCAGAGGTAAAGGGAGAGGCAGAAATTGACATTCAGTGAACATTTCCTTTCGGTCGGAGACCATGCCAGGCGAGTTACACTAATTATCTTATTATATTCAACCCTTTCTTTCATTATTTGTTTACAGTTTTAGTCCATTTCCTTTACCTATAATTATCTTTCAGTTCTTCTCCGGCACATGCTTTGAAACACCTGATCAAAACTCTTATTTTCATAATAATACATTCACTTTGCCTCCCATTAATATTTATATAAATGGTTTCTCTATGTTAATTGCTAGTTGCTCATACATTTTTTGTGTGTCTGTGAGAGTGTGTTTTTATTTGGACTAGAAACTTTCTGGCAGCAAAGGCAATACCTTCTATTTCTTTTTTATCTCCTCTCAGCATCTAGTACCATGATTTGTTGTGCCCAAAGGACTTTCTAAAATATTATTTATAGTGGTTTAAAAATATTATTTGCCACAGGGCACTACATTATTTATGGTGGCTTTAAAATAATTTATTTATAACGAGCCATTTAAGAAAGGTTATGCTTGTTGTATACTTTAAGAAATTTAGACAAAAACATGTAAAGTGCTTTGACAGTGTGAGGTACGTTATTAAATGTTCAATAAATGGTATTACTATTATCTAAGAATTCTCCCACATTAGCACATTCTGTCTTTTAACACATAACTCTATCTTGTGATACTGTGATTCATGTCCACATCTTACTCCCTTTGATACACAACAAACCCCTTGACGCTGGATCACTGTGCACTGCCTATTTGTGGGAAAAAGTGTGGAAAAATGGGAAGAACAGGAGTTTAGAATAGACTGGACTGGATTTGTGTCTACCATAGTAGCTGGCAGATCACAGCTTGGTTATTTTATTCCATGCTTAGCTTCAGTTTGACCCTTCTGTAAAATGAATATTGGTCACCTAACTCTTAGAACACTGATGAGCAAGAAATGAGGAATTTAAAATACACACTGCCTGGTGTGCAGGTGGTCACTCAGCAGTTAACGCTTCTTCGCCCATGGTTCTCTGTGATGTTTTTCCCAGTCCCGTGTTTTCCCTCTCGGTGAAGGCAGATTGAAAACACACTGGGCTTATTTATCCATGCCACTGGAGCACGGGACGGTGTCTTCTTCATGGGTGTTGCCAGCTCCCAGCACGGGGCCTGGCAGAGAGTAGAGGCTCCCTGATTGGTGCCGATCCGAACCTCTCACACACCTTATGTCTATCTTCACCTGGAACACAGTCCTAGGCTTGTCTGATGGGTTCATTCAGCTGCCATTGTAATTGTAACTTCAAGTCATAAATAGACAAAGAAGAGGTGCACATCTAGATTCCGAGGAACATGATGATTGTGTCTTTAAATCTCTGAGCACTCTCTGGGTTCCCTGACTGTGTTTATGCTAGTTTCAAAAAAGCACCCACTTGAGAGTGTTGATTTGTCTTTGGGCTCACTGTGTCGCTTGGATATTGAGGAAATCTTATATTACACAATGTGCACATGAGCTTAACGCCTGGGGAAAGCGGGGGTTCATGGCCTCGTCTGCGCCAGGCGCAATCTAGGCCAACATTATCCCCATTGTTCCTCCGCCCCCTCTCACTCCTCAAGAGTCACTCTTAGCAGACGTGGCAAACCGCGCCAAAGTATATGGGTGTACAAAGAGGTGGGGGGCAGGTGCTGTGCTTGGCACTGGAACCTGCCAAACTGACTACACTTTGCATTTCTGGCCCTTTCATCTGCCCTGTTTCCAACTCCAGGTGCTCACAGGTTTGGGTTTTCATCGAAGCCACATGTACATTGTTTTTCTGAATTTCCATTGCAGCTACTTGCATATAAATTTTTTTGATCTCTATACAATCGATTCCAGTGTTTGAAACACATTTACACCAATGATTGAATGACTCTTCTCAGCCTCTGTGACTGCATAGCATGAAGTTACTTGTTTTTTGTATCCAACCTTTAGATTGCAGAGTTTTAACTGATGGCTCATTGTTGTGAACCATCTGAAGTTCATGGCATTTGTCCTTAAAATAAATCAAAGCTAGGTCAACGGAGTTCTAACTTGAAGTTTAAAGAAGTTGCCCCAGATCTTCACTCATAATATACATATTTCAAGATCACGTTTCACTTTTTAAAAGTATTTTTCCCTCTCCCACTTGATCTGGTGTAATTAACATCAGTTTCACTTGACAGGACATTTCGCGTGTTTGCTTCCAGAATTACAAAAACAGGTGTAAAAAATTTGTCGAAGACGGTAAATAGAAAAGGTGCTGTTATGTCGTGAGAGTTCAGTATATCTCAGTCTTGATTTTTTTTTCTTTTTCTTTTTTTTTTTTTTGAGACGGAGTTTTGCTCATTACCCAGGCTGGAGTGCAATGGCACGATCTCAGCTCACCACAACCTCCACCTCCTGCGTTCAAGCAATTCTCCTGCCTCAGCCTCCCGATTAGCTGGGATTACAGGCACTCGCCACCATGCCCAGCTAATTTTTTTGTATTTTTAGTAGAGATGGGGTTTCACCATGCTGATCAGGATGGTCTCGATCTCTTGACCTCGTGATCCACCAGCCTCAGCCTCCCAAAGTGCTGGGATTACAGGCGTGAGCCACCGCACCCGGCCAGTCTTGATTTAATAAGTATTGTGCTTCTGTGGGGAAGGAACCAGTGTGTGAACAAAGGATAGTGTGCAATGAAGCTTTGTCTTCAAGGAATCTGTAAGAAGCACCTGGTAGTGAAGAATAACCAGTGTGTAGGGAAAATTGCTAACAAGACCTGAAAGGTAAGTCAATGCACTCTACGGATTCAGTGGAGACAGCACTTTCAATTGTTCATGGAAGGCTTTCTGGAGGAAGTGTCACTTGAATAGGAGTTTGTTATTTTCTCATCTCATCAGACGCTGATAAACTAGAAAGTGTTAGTGAGCTGTTCTGAAAGGATCCATTCTGTACTAAGTAAGCCTTATGCCAAATAATGTGTTGGAAAATAAATATATTTTGATGCTCACTTATTTAACAAACATTAACCGAGCATGTACTAGGAGATACCAAGGCAGACTTATTATCTGTTATTAATATGCTAATGTTTATTGGGAGTAGCAGTCAAAAAAGAAATAGATAGAAAATATCAGGTGAGAAGAGAGGTTTGAGTGTTGTGGCGAAAGTGACGTGGAGAGGTGACAGAAGGCTCGCGATGTTGGCTCCCCCCCTTCCTCTCTGGGAACATACAGGGCTTGTGGTAGTTTTTCTCAAAACTTTGAAAACAAGTTTTCAAGAGTTAGAAAAGGATTGTTTGGTTTCTGTTGCTGCTGTTTCCAAATGAAGGCTGACCGCACCTGATTTCACATTAGAATAGGGATGGTACTGGGTACCCTCTGAGGTTTGAGTCCGTGGCGTACAATGACCTAGCTGTGGGGGTTTCTGCTGTGTAAATCAGACCTTGCATATTTGTACACAGGAAATCAGCAGAATCATTTGTGTCAAGGTCAAACACATCACAGCATTTCGTTTCCCCTCAGATTACTGGAAAACAGTCTCCAGTGTTATAATTCACTGTGTTCCTCTGTCCCTGATAGAATACAGGGGTTGGGATACCTAATAGCCTCTAATGCAATGAGTTATTTTTCATGAGCATAATGATTAATTAAGTTAGAACCTCAAAGGAGATTTTAACCCACACACTTTGGGTTTTCTGTCTTGGGAGACAGGGATGGCTATTGTCCCCAGTCCCTCTGTGCTCATCCCCGCACCTCCCACCCTGCTTCCTCCTCGGACATCAGGCCGGGTTCTGTGATGGGAGGCTCTGCGGGGTGTGGAGCAGGAGGAAGGGCGTGGAGTTGCTGTGTTCAGTTCTGGATCCCTCGGTGTCTCCCTGCACCGTTGCTGTGGGGAGAGGTGTGCCTATCTCAAAGCTCCAGCCCCTGTTCTCCTCCTTCCCCCTGACCCCCTCTCCCCCTCCTTGCTCTGCCTGGGATATTCCGCGATTCCTCACTGATTCCCACATCCTGCTCACACCTTTGCAGTCTCTTTATATAACACTCCTCACATTACCCGGCTTGAGCGTGCCATCTGTTTCCCATCAGGACCCTGACTGATACACAGAAAACCTAGATTTGTGAGTTGAGCTACACATTTGTGCTAGAAATCAGAAATTTGCTTTGCTTTGACCCCTGTAAGTCAGATTGGTTTCCACTCAGTATTCTCACACCTTTATGTCTGTCCCAGAACGCAAAGTTAAATGACTACCTGGGTTAGGGAAAGATGATCATTTTGTTTCATTTTCAAAAGCATTACCCTGTAATATGGGGTGAGGACCTATTTTTAGATGGCTGGGTGGGCTCAAACTCTGGAACATCTTTGAGTGAGTTACGTTAACAAAACATCAGAGTGATACATTCTCATGTTTTATCGGTTAGCAGTGGGTTGAGGTGGGAGAAGCAAAGGCTTAGAATACAGTGATTAATAAAATAAAAAGGCGTCTCTTACTCACATGAGGTTTAGCAGGTTGGCAGTTCGGGAGAGCGATGGCAGCTTTACCCCACAAAGCCTTCAGGACACAGGCTCTCCACCAGGTCTCCATCAGTGGGAAGAATACAAGGCAAAGTCGAAGGGAAGGGAGAAAGGAGAAGGAGATATTTTCACAGGCTGCAACATGGATGAAGCTGGAGGACGTTGTGAGCTCCAGATTTAACAAGAAACAAGGCAGGCATGGAAAGACAAATAGTGTGCAGTCCTACTCATATGTGGAATCCAGGAAAGTCGATCTCACAGAAGTGGGGAGGAGCATGGTGGTGACCAGAGAATGGTTGGGGCGCGGGGGTTGGTCTGGGGAGATGTTGCTCAAAGGGTACAAAACTTCAGTTAGAAGAACTCAGTTTGAGAGATTGATTGTACAATATGGTGTTGTAAATGCACCGTATCCTTGGAAAATGCTAATTTAGTGGGTGTTCCCAGCACGCAAATGATAACTATGTCCCATAATGCATATAGATTAGCTAGATTTAGTCATTTCACGATGCATATATGCTTCAAAACATCATGCTGTACATGACAAATATATACAATTTTTTTTTGAAAGAGAGTTTTGTTCTTTTTTGCCCAGGCTGGAGTGCAATGGTGTAATCTTGGCTCACTGAAACTTCCGCCTCCTGGGTTCAAGCAATTCTCCTGCCTCAGCCTCCCGAGTAGCTTGGATTACAGGCACCCGCCACCACACTGAGCTAATTTTGTTTTTTTAGTAGAGACAGGGTTTCACCATGTTAGCCAGGCTGGTCTTGAACTCCTGACCTCAGATGATCTGCCCTCCTTGGCCTCCCAAAGTGATGGGATTACAGGCCTGAGCCACTGTGCCCAGCCGAAATATATACAATTTTATCTGTCAGTTAAAACATTTTTTAAAAAATCGAAGAAGACAGGACAGCAGTGGGGCGTGTCTGTTGTTTTGAACCAAGATGTCCAGAAGCTGCCTCTTGCTTGGACTTTCTCTTGTTCAGAGTGAAACCTCATGGTCTTCCTGAGTTCCCATGAGGCTGAGGGGTGCAGGCCTTAGTTGAGGCATCCACTTGCCTGGCTTTTAACTGTAGAAGAATTGTGGTTGGCAAATCATTTCTATAAACAATCAGATATAAAATAATTTTGGAGCACTTTGAGAGGCCGAGGTGGGTGGATCACAAGGTCAAGAGATCGAGACCATCCTGGTCAACATGGTGGAACCCCGTCTCTACTAAACATACAAAAAATTAGCTGGGCACGGTGGCGTGTGCCTGTAATCCCAGCTACTCGGGAGGCTGAGGCAGGAGAATTGCCTGGACCCAGGAGGCGGAGGTTGCAGTGAGCCGAGATCGCACCATTGCACTCCAGCCTGGGTAACAAGAGCGAAACTCCATCTCAAAAAAAATTAAAAATAAAAAAAAATAAAAAAAATAATTTTGGTTTTGTGAGCCATGTGTGATACTTGTTTCTCCTCCTCTCTTTCTTTTCCTCCCTTTCTTTCATCTCTTCCTTCTCCTTCCTCCAACATTTAAAAAATGTGAAAACCAGCTCGTGAGCCACTCAAACCAGTCAGTTCACATCTGGCTCATGAACCACAGTTTGCCCACTTCGATTTCTTCATCTGTAAATGAGAAAAATATTGGTACACATCTATATTTAAATATATATAGTCTTAATATATGTATATATTAAGATTAAATAAACTCATATAAAGAAATTGGATTAGTGGACTGGGCACGATGGCATACACCTGTCATCGCAGTGTTTTGGGAGGCAGAGACGGGAGGGTCATGAGGCCAAGAGACTGAGGCCATCCTGGGCAAATGGTGAAACCCTGTCTCTACCAAAAATACAAAAATTAGCTGAGCATGGTGGCGCACACCTGTAATCCCAGCTATTTGGGAGGCTGAGGCAGGAGACTTGCTTGAACCCAGAAGGCAGAGGTTGCAGTGAGCTGAGATTGTGCCACTGCACTCCAGGCTGGTGACAGAGCGAGACTTCATCTCAAAACAAAACACAACAAAATTTGAATTAGCGCGTGGCACTTTGGAAACAGTCTGTGCTGCTGTGAGAAGGCGATCTACACGGTGATCAGGTGGACAGGCTGAAAGCCAGAGGAGGCGGGTTTGAATTCAGACTCCACCGTTTCCCCAGATGGGCTTCTCTGGGCAGACTCTCAAACATCGCTGTGCCTCAGTCTCTTCATTTTCTTCTTTGGGGTGTTGTGGGCATTAATGAATACAACTCCCTAGAATAGTGCCTGGATACAGTAAATTGTCATTAATGGCTAACTATTCATATTCTATCCAGTGTTTTTATTTATGAATTTTAGAAAATATCTATTGACTCACAAATGGAAAAATGAGGAACAATCACATCTATTTTACCCCCCTCTCTTCATCCCAACATTTGATATATAAACATTTTTAGTTCTTCTATTGATTACTTTGACATTGCCTGTAATGTAGTTGAACTGTTCCACTCCATATCAAGCACAGCATTTTCCATCAACACCTTGCTTTGTAAGACAAGTGTAAGCACCTGCGCTGTTTCCTCTGCTTTCCTCTCTTCCACGGCCCGCTTCTCATCATTTTATTCTTTTTTTTAAAATACATTTTATTGCATTTTAGGTTTTGGGGTACATGTGAAGAACATGCAGGATTGTTGCATAGGTACACATGTGGGAGGATGGTTTGCTGCCTTCCTCCTCATCACCTATATCTGGCATTTCTTCCCATGTTATCCCTCCCCGACTCCCCACCCCTCGCTGTCCTTCCCATAGTTCCCCCGACAGACCTCAGTGTGTGATGCTCTCCTCCCTGTGTCCATGTGTTCTCATTGTTCAACACCCACTTATGAGTGAGAACATGTGGTGTTTAATTTTCTGTTCCTGTGTCAGTTTGCTGAGAATGATGGTTTCCAGGTTCATCCATGTCCCTACAAAGGACACGAACTCGTCGATTTTGATTGCTGCATAATATTCCATGGTGTATATGTGCCACATTTTCCCAGACCAGTCTATCATCGATGGGCATTTGGGGTGGTTCCAAGTCTTTGCTATTGTAAACAGTGCCGCAATGAACATTCGTGTGCGTGTGTCCTTCAGAATGTTGAGGAAAGTCTACACTCCATCTTGCAGTCACAACCAAGCTTTTCCTGCTTTTGCAGAAAAAGATATTTAGATTTTATGTCTTTATAACCTTACAGATTTACTATTTATATTATTTCTTACTATTTCTTACCTACTATTTATGTCGCCACAACCTTGCAAATAACGTTTTGTTCTAGACCAAGAGGCATGTGCCAGTACCACCTGGCTACCTTGGTGTGTCCAAAGCTCTGACCTCTGGATCACGCTAAGGAGATTGTTTCCAGCATCCAGGTCAAATGAGCTCTTTCCTTACATGGTTTCTGTTTCTTCATATAAAATCACAGTTTAATTTGCTGTTTACTTAGACCATGGATTTTGTGTATGTCTTTTTGATTTTCCAGAATTTCTCTTTACTTTCTCTGTTCCAGCCATTTCCACTATTTGGTCACCCTCCTCTCTCCCCCGGAGATTGCTCATCTCCCATTGTCTTTTCCTAAAATCATAGCACTCATTCCCATTTACTCCTCCGTCTCTCCCCGTCCTCGAAACCTTTCTATCCTCTTGAAGCCACAGCTATCTGAAAACATCTGTATTTCGCTCTCACACTTGAAGTTTTGCTGGGGCTAATGTTCTAGGTTACAAAAACGATTTTCTCTCAGGCTTCTAAGGTGTTATTCCACTGACTTTTAGCCGCAGCGTGGCTGTGAGAGGCCGGCGCGGTTGTGTGTGTCACTGTTTTACAGTCGCCTTCATTTTTCCTGGTGGAGCTGGCGCTGCTCTGACATTTGATGATAATGTGTCTGGGTCGCCACATTGTTTATTTATTGAGCTGCCCACTAGAGGCCTTGCAGTCTGGAAATTCAACTCCTCTTTCACTCTGGGAAATTATTTTATTGTCATTTTCTCGTTTCTATTTTCCAGTTTTTCTAGGGCTCTTTTTCATTGCGTATTGACACTATTGGACTGCTCTGCTTTTTTCTCTCACATTCTCGGTCTTTTTGTCTTTTTATTTTACACAATATAAAAGTTTCTTTTTTCTTGACTTTGTGTTTTGGGGCTTCTCTTCCAACTTTTATTTTGGAAATTCCATATTTAAACTTTAAGAGAATCCTCTTATTTTCTGTTGAAAAATTTTACAGACGGCCTTTTTCTCGTTGTGTGAATATAATATCTCACGTACTATTTTAAATTTTATTATTTAGAATTTTTAGTTTTTTATTTTTATCATATTCCCTGAATTTACTCTAATTCCTCTGGGGTCAGTTTTTCTATTGCTATATTTTGTCTTTTTCTTTCTAGTGATTATTTTTTCATAAAACAAATGATCCATTTATGCTTTCTTGGGTAGAAAGTATAACTTTCCTTTGTTATGACATATTTAAGATTTTAAAAAAATTCTGTATCTTTCCTTTGAGCAGAAATTCTGGCTGATGATTCTGGGCAGAGTAGAAAAGGGTTTAACTACCAGGAATCTTTGCTTTCTAGTAACTAGATAAGAAAGGAGTCAAGCTGAGGCCCTACCAAATGCCAGAATAAGAAGGCTTTTCCCTGGAGATAGAAATGCATACATGAGATGTCTTGGAGCTTGCCAGACTCTTAATGATGCGTCTTTAGAGGACAGCTGTCATGTTTTGCTTGCGTGGACATTCTAGCTTCACATCCTCTATGGGTGTGGTTGGAGGAGCTGGGGCGGACATGAGGGTAGCTGGGACGGTTGCAGGTTTTCTCCTGCTTGCACCATCCCCAACACCCTTAGGCTCTCTGGAGTTTGTCAGACAGACTGGCATCATCTCTTCTGCAGCCTCTTAAGAGTAGATTCTGGGCCACAGCTTCCTTCTGCATTCATGCTCCCATCCTGTCTCATCTGCTTTTCCTTTTGATGAAACATGGTGAAGTCACCCTTCATTGACAAGCCCTTTCCAGTTACTGATGTGAGGTTCTTTCCTTTTTTTTTTAAATCAGTTTTAACATTCATTTCTGTGGGGTATCAGGACGAGGCAAATCATATTGACTGATTTGTCACCTACAGCCCCAAACCTAGGTTTATCTTTGAAATTGAAAAGTATGTGATATTGGTGGGATGAGTACGTCCTAGAGATCTAGCGTACAGCATGGTGGCTAGAGTAAATAATGATAAATACTTGAAAATTTTTTAAAAGAAAAAGAAAAGTTTGGTTTGTGTAGAAGTTGAAGATTATGTTATAATTGTATGTCTTGAGAAAGCAGAGCATATTAGCCAAGCACATAAACACTGGAGTCAGAGTCACTTAAGCTCAAATCCAGTGACTGCTGTATTATGGCATCTCAGGTTTCTATTTACACAATGGGAATAACAACGATCATAATAATCACAGTGATACAAACCTTACAAACAAATAACAAAGTGCTAAACATGGTTCTTGGGACGTGGTAAAACTTGCAAAGTTATCAGCTTTGTTATTTGTTAAACCTTTTTATAGTTAAATAGAAATGTTAACTACAAAATGTTAATAATTTCAGGTGATATATCTATTTTGATATATTATTAAGATCCTCTCTCGTTAGAAATGGCAGTTTTTGGCTGGGTGCGGTGGCTCATGCCTGTAATCCCAACACTTTGGGAGGCTGAGGCGGGCAAATTACCTGAGGTCAGGAGTTCGTGACCAGCCTGTCCAGTATAACAAAGCCCTGTCCCTACTAAAAATACAAAAATTAGTGGAGTGTGGCGGTGGGCTCCTATAATCCAGCTACACAGGAGGCTGAGGCAGGAGAATGGCTTGAACCCAGAAACTGGAGGTTGCAGTGAGCTCAGCTCAGGCCACTGCTCTCTAGCCTGGGGAACAAGTGTGACACTCTGTGTCAAAAAAAAAAAATAGCCGTGATTGTAGGGGCTTTAATCAGATTTAATGTATTTCATCAGGGATGTAAGACACTTTCCAGGCTCTTGTTTAAATTATTCTAACATTTCTCTACATCTTAAATAATGGCAAGACTCTTAAACTTTGTTACACATACTCTGTATTAGTTTTGAAAAAAAAAGGGGCTTCTTTTATAATATCTTGTTCTTTATTAATTGGCTCAACTACTTAGAATGCTTTGGGGGCACAGTAAAATTCTACATAAAAGGAGTCTTAATAACTTTTTGATAATAACGAAAGTTCCGACTAAATTTAAATTGATTTTGTACCTTCATATTAATAGCTGTACAGCTATTATATAGCTATTAATGATGACACAGCTAGTATGATTACTGCTGTTATAATAAATTAGGGAATTACTTTACTGGTTAAACATTACATTATCATCTGCATAAAATGGTAATTTTTTGCTGCGTGAAGATTCTTTATTAGCATAGCCATACTGTGTGTATATGTTAGCTGAGAGTACCTTCCCAATAGAGTGTAACATTTCCTTTAAAATAGCAGAAAATATCAACACTTTCCAGTGAAAAGATAACGGACTACTTAAAATACCTTTAAAAGTATTTTAGAGATGTGGAGTCTGGGTTCGAAATGTTTTGCAAATCTGTAATTAAATGAGGCAATCCCATTATTGTACTTCTTAGGTTTGCCGAGCGGTCTCCCTGTATCAGAAACTGTTGATTCATAGCGACCATTTTAATCCTGTGGCGATACTTTTAATTCACTTACAAATGACTCTCCGTGTGAAAGGTCATAGCTGCTCTGTCCTTTACGGTCAGCGATGGCTCCACTGCGTGTGAGGGATTTGGTTTTCGGCCACGGAGACTTTGCTCGGAGGACTAATGGAACTTTTATAAAGCCAGCACGGTCCCCACCGTTTGTTCTTAGGGGAGATTTTATAATCAAGCTTTAATGACAGAAAGGTCAATGGTTGGTACATTCAAGGACATCGTTCCCAGCTCTGTGAGTAAAAGATATGATCACCTCATATAAAGTAGGAAGGGAGATGAGGAGCGTGAGCTGAACTGCGCATCTGGGAGCAGTTGCAGGCACGGTGCTCAGTGAAATACGGTAGTAAAACCCAACTCTCCTGAAGCTTTATTGCCCGGTGGGTTAGTAACGGCCTGGTTTGTTTCCGTAGGCAGGGCATTCGCTTGCCCTCCGCGCCCCCACCTCTGCCCTGGCTAAAGAGCGTTACACCCCCGAAAGCTCTTTCTGAACTCCCCGATCCCTTGTTTACGACAGGCACCTCTTCTGCATCCTGCTGACAAACGCCGCACCTGCTTGCTTCGTTGGCTCAAGAGCTTCGGAGCTGTTGACATTTTGAGTCATTCTATTTTGATGACTGCAGGCCACGTGTTTCCAGATTGATACCCCATCCATATGTCTCTCCCTCGCACAAAAACGAAAATATACTTTGTTCTCTGGTTTTGCCATTCACTTTTATATGACACTTACAAAGGTCAGCATCCAAAAAGATGATTGCCTGCTGTGTAATACAGTCGGGCAGTAGTGACGGGGAAACACATCTTGTCTCGGGGATTTTATAAGATGTTCTCAGGAGAGCAACAGTGAACTCAGGGATACAACAGAGTTCGGAGTTCTGGTGCCCTGCTACTCAAACTGCAGGCCCTGGACCAGCAGTTCACCATCTTTTCCCAGCTCGTCAGAAATGCAGGCTCTCAGGCACCACTCCCACCTCCTGCATCACAGCCCCCCTTGCAGGCCCCCGGGAGATTTGCGTGCACGCTGAAGTTTGGGATGTGCTGCGTAGCTGGCTGACTCACCTAAGGTTGTTTCTAGAAATGCCACAGCTGATGAAAGACTTTACAACATAATAAACCAACACTCATGTTCCATCTCCATCGTGGTCTGGAACATCGTGAACCGTAATGGTTGTTGAATGAATAAACAAAAGACCTGGGCTGCTCTTTAGCAACGGCTGTTGGTCTCCTAGACAGTCCTGTATTATTTTTGGAGCGGGAGTTAGGTGGAATCACATAAGATCCCAGAGTCTTTTTCCTTTTTTCCTTCTTTTGGCTTCATTTTTGTTCTGGATTCTTCCCATGAATATGATTTCTTTTTGTTGCTTTTTGGCTCTGAATACGACATTTTGTTTAACTGACAAGTAAACGTTGTATATATTTAGGGTGTAAAACAAGATGTTTTGATATGTGTATACATTGCGGAATGGCTAAATCAAGCTACTTAGCATATGCATGACCTCACGTATTTATCATTTGTTTTGTGGTGTGAACATTTAAAAGCTACTCTCCTAGGAACACTAAAAACTAATCAGTATACTGTTATTAACTGCAGTTACCATGATGTGTAATAGATTTCTTGAACGTATTCTATCTACTTGAAATTTTGTGTCCTTTGACCAACGTCTCCCCAATCCCCCCCTCCCTGCTGAACACAGCAGATTTCTAAAGGCCGTAGAAAAATATTCTTTAAATACAAAGAGGTGGGTGCTCTTTGGCAGCTCATGAGGCGATCCTGCCACACCAGCTGTCCCCTCCAACAGGGCCAGGCAGTGGGATCTGGGAGCCTGAGGGGCAGAGGCTGCTCCGTGTCCGCCAGTACAGCTCTGGGAGCCCCTGGACTTGGGTGCAGAGCTGAAGCATTGAGTGGGAGGTGCAAGGGAACTGTCACTGTTCCATCAAAGTGAATCTCAGGAAGCACAAGCCAACTGTATCTTACTCACAGCAAAATTCTGACCACAGAGTTTTGGGGATAATTTTAAAATCTGGACATGTGTTGCAATACTATGTAGATTCTAACATTGGTTAAAGGACCTTCGTGATGACCTTTGGCCTTTCTGGATGCCCCAGGATAATCCCCGCATCTGAAGGCCAGTTGATTAGAAGCCTTGATTCCCCTTTGCCATGCGAGGCAACACTGTCACAGTCTCCAGGGATGAGGATGCGGTGGTCTTTAGGAGGCCGTTACTCTGCCCAACACACACAGATGAGCAGAAAAGGTCTCAAAGTCTTAGCAAAATTTTGGACATTTTAGATTCTTTCCTTCAGTGTCTTAGGAAGCTGAACCTTATTTGCACATTTTTTCAACTCAAAGTAAACCGTATCATCCTGATGGAAGCCAGGTGGAAGAGCTGCATTTTATTTCTTTCTGTGTATTTGATTTTGAGGTCCCCAAAGTAAAAAGCCAGAAAAAAAACCTTCAACTTTTTAAAGGAGGGTGGATAGCAGTTTGTTTTGTGTGAATGAAGGTGCCTGGTAACCTGCATTTTCTCATGTGAGCTACTGGGTGCAGTTTGATTAAGGGGGTTGCAGTTAAAAGAGAATAGATCTTCCTAGGATTCGGCATGATTTAGGGTAACTGTCAATCTCGTTCACTCCTGTGTTCTTACGCTTTCGGCCCCAGGGCTCCAGGAAACCTATGTTTTCAGTTGTGCCCGCTTTAAACTCAGGAAAGGGGCATCGAAACTCTAAGTTCTTTTGTGAAGTGGTTCTCAGAACTACCCCTTCCATTGTTTTTGAGGTTCATTGCAGGCACTTCACAGTTTTTTGTTTCTCACTGCACAGTTAAGATGAGTTTGGTGGTGACAGGGAAGTACATTTGAAACCGAACCTGGGAAGTAAGCAGAGAACAAGCAGTACTCCTCTTCCTTGTGCAGACAGCTCTGCAGAGTGTCTTGAGGAAAGTGGGCCATGCTTTCTAGCAGTTTTGTGGGGTGAGTAGCAAGAGGACAGGTAACAAAGGGAGTGGAGAGATTTTTATATGAGCATGAGTGTGAATCATCCATCTCTTCTGCATGGAGGTACAAATGAAATATACCCAGGGGATATCACAGGCCACTGACACGTGACGAAAACACTGTGAGTAGACTTTCCGGAACATTAAAATGTGGCTCTTCTCCACTTCGTCCATGTGGTCATAGAGCCACATCTTGTCTCTGGGTTTCTGTACTAGATCCAGGCCTCCAGTACATGAGGACCGGCAGGAAGACTGAGTAGTTCTCTGTTGATTCATATGAGTCGGGAACAATAGAAGCTTCGGGGTACATCAAATGCAGACCAGTGAAATGTGCCAGGGCTTGAAGAATTGTAGGCCTGCTATTGATGGTAATAGTTCTGTGCTTTAGCTTTATAGAGACTTTGAAAGAATTTCAGTGTTGGAATAATGTTGTAACTCTTTCTTAGAGTTGAGGCTCAGGATCTGGCTGAATACACACACCCTACAAGTGTGACAAAAGATGATATTGTTTCTAAAGATTGGTTTTTGATTCAAATCAAATTTGCGTTATTAATTTGCCTCCGTCTTGAGTCAGTATATATGAAGAAAGAAGACTTTGAATCTAGGAAGTCCTGCAGTCTTGTGTGTAAAATAACCCAACTTCATGTTATTTAACACTTTACAGCAAAATTAATGCGGGACTAAAGGCAAAGCAATGTAACTTACAGAAAGCAGCAGTGGCAAAACATTATTTGGCAAATTATTTAAAATGCTCCTAATGCCAATATCAAAGGGTGAGAAAACTTAATAGGCATGGGAAGAGAAGAGCAATTAAAGGTGTCAAAAGATCCACAAAAATGAGTAACATCCAAATAACTAAAATAGAACTCGGAAAGAGGTGACATGGGAAAGGATAGATGACAGCTCGAAGCAGTGGTCCCCGAGCACCTTTCGTGTGACCCCGAGGGGTGGCCTTGGGCTGTCCCAAGCCCAGAAGAGGATGAAGCGATGGTGCTGAAGGAGTTAGCTGAGCCGTCTTATGAGACCTCAGACCTCGGACCTCAGCCCAGTGCCCCATGACTGCACACAGGGGAAAAGCCATCAGGCAAATCGGTGGAACTGGGAGTTCCTTAAAATTCAAAACTTGTGTGGAGGCAGGATTCTGAGACGGCCCTCAAGATCTGCAAACCCCAGCGTACGTGCCCTGCAGTACCCTGGGACTCCAAGCAGGATGGAGCTTACCTCCATGGTGAGGTTTTGTGTGGTACAGTCAACTTAGGACAGGAGCTGATCCCCAGCAGCCTGGCCTCATGTCTTGAGCCCCTGAGATCTGGGTCTAGAGGTTGGGAAAGGGCATACCAGAGAAGCCCAGCAGGAGAGGAATTTGATGTGAGAGAGTTTTCTGTGGTTGAATTTGGGGATGGGGGGAGCACATGGTAAGGACTGAGAATGGCCCCTTGGCTCTCGGAGCAGCCTGGTGCCAGCCAGCAAGAGAACAGGGACTCAGTCCTACAGCTACGGGAGTGAATCCTGCTACAGCCTGGATGGCCTTGGAAGAGGCTTCCAGCCCCAGATGAACCCAAATCCTGCCAAAGCTTTGGTTTTGGACTTGTGAAACCAAAGTCCAAAGTTCTCTAGGCAGAGAACCCAGCCACTCTGCAGGTGAACTTGTGACTTAAAGAACTATGAGCTATGCGGGGCTGAGGTAGGAGGATTGCTTGAGGCCCGAGTTTGAGATTAGCCTAGGCAACATAGTGAGACCCTGTCTTCGCCGGCAAAAAATTATTTAAAAAAATAGTTGGATGTGGAGACATATGCCTGTAGTCCCAGCTATTCAGGAGACTGAGGTAGGAGGATCACTTGAGCTCTGGAGTTTGAGGCTGCAGTGAGCTGTGAGTGGGCCACTGCCCTCTAGCCTGGAAGACGGAGTAAGACCTCATTTATTTATTTATTTGAGATGGAGTCTCACCCTTGTTGCCCAGGCTGGAGTGCAATAGTGCAACCTTGGTTGACTGCAACCTCCGTTTCCTGGGTTCAAGGGATTCTCCTGCCTCAGCCTCCCAGTAACTGGGGCTACAGGCATGGGCCACTACGCCTGGCTAAATTTTTTTTTTTGTATTTTTAATAGAGACGGAGTTCCTCCATGTTGGTCAGGCTAGTCTAGAACTCCTGACCTCAAGTGATCTGCCTGCCTTGGCCTCCCAAAGTGCTGGGATTACAGGCATGAGCCACCACACTTGGCCAAGACCTTATCTTTAAAACAAGAAAGAAAAAAAGAGGCTAAGTGTGGTGGCTCACACCTGTAATCCCCACAGTTTGGGAGGCCAAGGCCAGTGGATCACTTGAGTCCAGGAGTTTGAGGCCTGCCTGGGTAACATGGCAAAACCCTGTCTCTACTAAAAACACAAAAATTAGCTGGGTGTGGTGGCCTGTGCCTGTGGTCCCAGATGCTCTGGAGGCTGAGGTGGGAGGATCACCTGTGCCCAGGAGGTTGAGGCTGCAGTGAGCCAAGATGCGCCAATCTACCTTGGATACTGAGGGATGACTGCAGCTTCTGTAATTCAAGAATATTTTAAATCAAAACTATAGATTTTAATTTTGCATTAGGAATCCCCAGAAGACATGCCATTAAAAAGGATGTCTGGCCAGGCACTGTGGCTCAGTCTTGTAATCCCAGCACTTTGGGAGGCTGAGGCAGGCAGATCACCTGAGGTCAGAAGTTCTAGACTAGCTTGGCCAACATGGTGAAAGCCCATTTCTACTAAAAATACAAAAATTAGGCAGGCATGGTGGCACACGTCTGTCATCCCAGCTACTCGGGAGGCTGAGGCAGGAGAATCGCTTGAACACAGGAGGTGGAGGTTGCAGTGAGACGTAGCACTCCAGCCTGGGCAATAAGAGTGACACTGTTTCAAAAAATATAAAAATAAAATAAAAAGAAATAAACAAAATTAAAAAGGAAGTATTTGAAATAGACATAGCCAGAGTCCCTTCATGTTCAAAAAAGTCCACCTTGCAAATGGCATTTTCCTTTGAAAAATTCCATCTAATTCATCCTGACTTTCTTACCCCTATAGATATTGTCACCAAATATAAATGGAATGGGCTACAGTTTTAGGTCAATTTGGCCTTAAAACTTGGGCAACAGAAGCAAACCTGGTTACGCTGTAGTTAGTTACACTTATTCACGTGGCCATTCTTCAATGACCACTGCCGAGCGAAGCAAGGTTTTGTACATCCAGGACACCTGAGTCTGAAGTGCTTTGTGATGCAGATTACTGGGGGCTTTGCTTTAGATAGAGAAGCTTTGGTATCCCTGAGAAATGCCCACTCTGTCAGAAATAAAGGTGGTGATATCTTAGCCTGAATAAATTACTTCCAAGAGAGCATGTGGCATATCTTTCTGGATTTAGCCCCGCACCCTCGCACTGCTCATCAGAGGTTTTTTTCTGACACATACGGGAGAGGCTAAGTAATTGAACCATCAGTGAACGGAGCTCTATAGATACATCACCCTTCTGGGTCTTTGGAGCCAGTAGTGGAATAGTTTTCTTTTAAACCCCGTTGAGATTGAATTTGGCTCATTTCTTCCTTTCACTCGTCCAGGGTGGAAAGACAGAGAGAGTACTTGCAGTTTCCACTCGCTAGTAGACAGGCATAATAATAATCAAAGAACATGAAACTGAAGCCAAAACCTTTGCCAGACGAAGAGAAACAAATTGCACCGAAAATCGTCCCAGACTTCCTGGCGGTTGCAGTGGCAGCTCTTGTTATTGTATTTCTCAGTCCCATCTTTCTGTTTTTCTTATGGCAAATGTCACATTGTTGACTTTCCATCGTGTAATGTCAAAAAGAATGATCATTAAGCAACCTTTTGAAAAAACAAACATCTTTACTTGGTGTGTGAAAGATCTGGAATAAAGAAATTTCTGAAAATGATTTCTGCACATTTCAGTGGAGCGGGCACTTAAAAAGGCGATGTTATTCTGAAAGCACTAGTTGATTGTGAGAAACTGGTTGCATCACTCTGTGTCAAAACCATACACAATGAAGGTAGATGGTTTTCCTATTGTTTTATGGGTGGAAAAACATGTTATGGATGGCTCAGGATTGAGACAGAAGCTTCAGAAGGGGCATGGTAGGAGCCAGTCTGAGCCCCAGGGCTTAGAACCCCCTCTGCGCACACCATCCTGGAGTGTCAGAAAGTGTGGTCTTTTTAAAAAAATTAATTGATTATATTTCATTGACAGATACAAGTGTGGCTTCTTGCCCAATCCCAATGTTTATGTATTTTCTTTCATAATAAATACGCATGTGTCACTGACAAGCTACGAAAGAAGTCAGTAGGTCTACCTGCTTCCCACCCCACCCCGCTTGGAGACAGAGGAAACCAGTGGGAAGGCTTTTCCCCTTTTCCTCCTTCTCCAGTTGATACTGGTGTCATCGCTTTTATCCGGCTAGCTATGCTCATCTTTCCTTTCTTCCTGACCAGGCTCTTGAGACGGCTCTGTGAATTTTCTTGTATTTTTGCGGAAATAATCCAAGAAGCAGGCCAGCATGTTGGCTCATGGGTGTAATTCCAGCACTTTGAGATGCCACAGTGGGTGAATCACTTGAGGCCAGGAATTTGAGATCAGCCTGGTCAACATAGTGAAACCCCATCTCTACTGAAAATTAAAAAAAGTTAGCAGGGCGTGGTGGTGCGCACCTGTAATTCCAGCTACTTGGGAGGCTGAGGCAGGAGAATTGCTTGCATCCGGGAGGCAGAGTTTGCACTGAGCCGAGATCATGGCACTGCAGTCCAGCCTGGGTAACAGAGATGGAGATTCTGTCTCATATCATCACCATCATCATCATCATCATCATCATCATCCATGGAGCACTGGTGACATCAATGAAGAATCCCAACCACTGCGTTTCTGTTCACTAGTGTCTCTTGACATAGGAGTTAGCTAGGTGAAGAGGTCTTGAAGGAGTATTCTCTGGGAAGAATAGACAAGATGAGTTACAGAGAAGGGGAGATGATGGGACAAGAGAGGAGACAGATGGGGCCACACAGGTTGACCTTGTAGGCTACGTGGAGATTATTGCTTCTGAATAACAGCTCTGGGAGGCCCCTGAATGGTGTAACTGAAGGATGAAGGGAGGTGCTTGTAGAGGACACCTTGCTGGCTGCAGGATGGAGAATGGATTAAAGGAGAGAACAAAGAGAACTGTCAGGAGAATGTTCCAAGGTCCCCGCAAGAGGTGGTAAAGGTTGAGTTTGCAAAAATCTGAAATCTGAAATGCTCCAAAATCCAAAACTTTCTGAGTGCTGACATGACACCACAGGTAGAAAACACAAACTTTAATTCATACATAAAATTACTGGAAATATTGTATAAGATCCCCTTTAGGCAATGTGAATAAGGTGTATATGAAACATACATGAAACTCATGCTTTGACTTGTGTCTCATCCAAAAGATATCTTATTATGTATTTGCAAAATGTTTGAAAATACTAAAGTATCTGAGATGTGAAGCTTTTCTGGTCTGCTGTATTTTGGATAAGGAATACTTCACCTGTATTCTCTCGGGTTTGGGGGTAGGCAGAACAGAGAGGATTGGTGGTGCATCATCTGAGGCAGGTGAGAGGGACGAAGATGTCAAGGAAGATTTCTGGATCTTGGGATGATTATGCTATTCTCTGGAACCCAGAAAAAGAATATTTGGAAACTTGGAAAAGAATATTTACTTATTTAAAATTTTGCTTTGTTTTGGATAGAGTGCTTGCATTCCATTTTGGATGTATTAAGTTTGGGGTTCATTTTAGAAAATCAAGACATGTCCTGAAGACATAAGATAGCTGATTTCTCAATAATCTGGTGGGTAAAAAATTTAAGAAAATAAGGTAAAATTCTAGAAATAAAATTCTATAGTGTAATCGTGAAAATCAGAGAAATTTCCAATTCAATTTTCAAGATACTCTTTCACATACTGTAATTTTGTGATTTTTCCAACAAATTGTGGCAACATTTATATTTTCATGATAACTTTTGAGAGAAGCAAAGGGATGGTGGTGACAGAGGGTGGGTGGAGCAAGCTTGGAGGTAGCTCTGTGGGTCGGCATGCGGGCAGGAATGGAAAGTTGGTGAAGGGTTCCTTCTGAGTCATGGGATTTGCTGAGGGAAAAGAGCAATGTGGAGCAGGTGAGCTGGTTCGATCCAATCCTTGGAACCATAATAGCCAATGGAGAGAAAATACAGCGGTAGCTTAAAGGAAAACGTTTATTTATTTATTTATTTTCTTCACAGTTCCTGTTGGAAGGCATACCATTTAGTTTGATTTTTAAGCAGAAAGACACAAAAAGCCCCATAGTCCCTCTTAAGCCTCAATCCTTGGAAACATAATTGTTCAGATCCTTAAATGAGTCAAATATTTTCCTACAAGAATCTCCTGTAGACCACAAAACAGAAACTAAATAAAAGTTCAGACTCTGTCTAGATATCTTTGTCTACATTTAAATTTTCTGGTGGTGTATTTGCATGATCCAGATTTCTACAAGGAAGAGTTATCTTTCTATGGAAATTTCAAAGGTGAGTTACACATGTGGGTATGTTCCTTTTCTGCCAAAAACACACCATTAAGAAAAATTGTAAATCAGGTGAAATTTTTTTTTTCCTTTACATTTTAAACCATACCATCAATTGAAACAAGGGAGAATTAGAAAACAGAATTTGCCAAATGTGAAATTTTTTTGTGGAAATTTATTTATTTATGTATTTATTAAATTAGAGAATGAAGGCAGCAGGTAGAGATAAGCTAAATATTGTTGATGAAAGTGTGGAAGAAAGAGTCAAATTATTTCAATTAAACAGGGATTCCATCAAATATCCTGCATCAAATATCCTGCAGAAAATATAAAACAAAGTTTTAAATGTAAAGCCTGTGTCTGTCCTCAGGGCCATCAAACCACATTTTCGTTACCTTATCTGAGAGAGCAAAGGGCCTCTCCTGTGATATCTGAGTGCTGCTCTGTAACTGACAAGTGTCTGTCCTGAGACAGGGCTGACCCACTACCCCAAAACAATTCTCTTTCACAGAAGTGGAGCCCCTTGGCTTTTCTGAGACCTTCCAGAAACTTGTCTGTTTCTTCCGACAGAAGGGATTGTGCAATTATTAATTAATTTGGGCAATTATTAATACTCCATACATGTAGAAGCAAGATATTCTATTTGGTGTGGCCCAGTTTCAGTAGCAAGAGAGTCATACTTTCCTGGGACTGAAAGATCCACATATTGTGCAGAATACCTTTTAATGAAAGTAGGTACAATTCCAAAGTTTATCAAATGTAAAGAAAGAACTAGAAAAGTATGTTCGTCTTTTTCTTTTCAGGAACTTATTTTTCCTATTTTCGGGCTTTCTTTATCTCCTCCCCAGCTTCACCCCCACCCATTTTCTTTCTCTGCCTTGACTTTGGCATTGCCTTTCCCTATCATTTGCTGTTTCCAGTAATCCTATTCTAAGAGTTATTTTCTTTAATCTTCTTCACAACATTTTTTCCTGTCTCCTTTCAACTGAAACTACAACGTATTGGTTCAGCCCACTGGCTTCCTAGGTAAGAAAATGTGTCTGACTCATTGGCTAAATATAGGTGCCCCTACTGAGCTGGTTGCTTTCTTTAGAGAATTCTCAGTGGTGTTCACTCAGTCACTTGTCTTTTCTATTTAAGCTCTTTTTTTTTTAATAGATAACATTATGCAAGTCTTATTCTGGTAGAATGATTAGTTATACAAGGAAATGCAGAAAACTTTCCCTTGAGTAATATTTAGGATAACCTAGTTAAAGAATTACCTCTTTATTACTTCAAATAAGTATCTCACTTTACAGCTCGTCGGTGGCTCAGAGCAAAGTTGAGTCTCTCCTCCGGCCCCAGCTTGGTTTAAAACCTTGGCTCTACGGTCTGACAGACCTGGGTCTGAATCCCGTCTCAGTTCATGTTGTTCTGTGTTTGGGGCAAGTGATCCAACTCTCCAAGAGCCAGAATGCTCATCTGTAAAATGGAGATAATAATAATTCCTCTGGGGTTGTTGAATGATTAGGTTTGTGAGCCTTGTGCATAGGCAGGACCCAGTGAATTTTTTTTTTTTTATGGAATCTGGCTTTGTTACCCAGGCTTGAGTACAGTGGCTCAATCTCGGCTCACTGCAACCTCTGCCTCCTGGGTTCAGGCGATTCTCTCCTGCCTCACCCTCCTGAGTAGCTGTTTTTATAGGCACGTGCCAGCATGCCTGGCTGATTTTTGTATTTTTAGTAGAGATGGGGTTTCACAATGTTAGTCAGGCTAGTCTCGAACTCCTGACCTCATGATCCTCCCACCTCAGCTTCCCAAAGTGCTGGGATTACAGGCTTGAGCCACCACACCTGGCCTGAATTTTACTTTTTTTAAAAAAATGGTTACATTGGATGCTCCTAGGAAAGGGGAAGTAGTGTCTTTAACAGCATTCCATAGCAATAAGAATGAATGAGTTCTATGCTTCCATCGTAAGAAAACTCTCTTCTTTTAAATTGAATATGGCAAGAAATGCTGAGCAAGGTTTAGGCACATCAAGATATTTCTTAGAGAATATGTTGTAATCATAGTTCTTAGAAATAATAAAAAAGAAAAGCATACATCAATACAGTGTAAGTGGAACCATGCTCAAAAATTAAAACCCATCAATCAAATATTTCTACCCATTACAAACATTATTTATTCAAAATAGCAATTTAGTTTTAATTACTGTTTAGGTTGTTTAGTATAATATTTATCATATAACTGGTAACAATGAGTGGTTATATTTATAATGGCAAATGTAACTCATTTGGTTATATTTATTTTATATGTTTGTTTTATATATGTATACATACCTGCACACATAAATATATATTTGTTTTATATATATATATATACACACTCACATAAATATATATCTGCATATACTTTTTCACACAGAATTATTTGACACAATTGCTTGACTTTTATTAAATAATTCTGTGATGATGGCAGAATGTGAGGAGTCCTTCCTTCTCTCCCCCAACCCCAAAACATTTACTAAGCGCTTGGTAAATGGGAAGTTTAGGCTCCAATTATCAATTATTATAGGTAACTGAAACGACCACCTTAAGCCAACTGCTCACGCACTATGTGAAATCATGGCCCCCAAACTGATGTTTCCCAGTGGGGCTTTGCACTTTGAGATGCACATGTGTCCCCCACGAGGAACCTGTTTAAAAAAAAGAAAAGGTTTCAGTGATTACAACGTGTGATAGTTCACTTATTCGTTCATTCAGTCATTACGTCTACTCTGTGGCTATGCTTTTCAGCCATGTTGCTAGTTTTCACATATGCAGATGTTAACGTCCTACCTAAAGCTGTGTCTCTTCGTTTCTCATTGCAGAGACAGGCTGGGTGTGTTAAGCGCTGGTTATTTGTGTGTGTGTGTGTGTGTGTGTGTGTGTGTGTGCATACGCCCATACGATGCTCTGGAAAGGACCTCTTTAAAAGTCCAATTTGTGTTAACATGGACCTTAAGATAATTTAGGTGTGTGCACAGATATATGCATATATTAATATATGTATATATTATATAACAACTATTCATAAATACAAATAAGCATATATTATATGTGAATAAATATGCAAAGGATATGAACACACATTTGTTTATATCTATTTCAGAGCTTCAAGTGAAGGCGGGTCGACAAGATGTCCAGTGTGCTAGTATGAACCTCTTGCAGGCGAAGGGGTGGCTCCTCAGATGGCTTGGCAAACAAGAGGTTAAGGGAGGGGGAGAAACAGACAAAGTCAATAAAGTCAGTTAATTGCAGGAAGCAGTTGCACAGCAACTGCAGCCAGGGAAACTGTTCTCTAGGAGCAGCCAATCACAAGGGGGACTAGTTCACCAGGAAGTGCTTGCTCTGCCTGCCCCTTCCCCTGCACCTTGGCTCTCCTCTGTCTGTCTCTCTATCTCTCTGTCTCTGTGACTCTCTTTCTCTGTGCCTCTTAGGCGCTCCCTCTTGGTCTCTGCTTCTTTGCCTTTTTTTATCGATGGGATCACTAAGACGTACACACACGTGGTTTATAGAGGCAGACAAGGAGCCCTTTTCTACCTTGTCCTCTTCAGTTCTTTGCGCATTGCCCAGACCCGGTGTTCATGTAAGGTAAAGGCAGGCTGTGCACTTCCTGCCCACGCCATCACCTGCCAGGTGAGCACAGGGCATTCCCAGAGCCGGTCATCTCCACGTGTTGGATGTGACATCATAATGCCTGGAAGCTGTATTGTATCGTTGTATTGGCATAAACTCCAACATAGCCATCAAAGTAACTTGACTTATGACGGAAAATGACCTGGATGCCATATATTCTACCAGAAGATTCCTGGGCCCGTCATTTATTTTTCCTTTATCCCGTATAATGAATTCTAGATTAGCTACTCTTTGAAAAGGAACATTTGCTATCACAGTTGTGGTTAGGCTTTTAATTTTTATGAAAGAGGTGCATTGGCCTATAGCCTAGAAGACTCGTATTATTTTTTGTCTCTCAAAGCTGGGGCTGGCAGGGGATTTCCCAGTATTAATTAATTAACTCCAGGCTCTTTTGGCAAAATGCCTTGAAAGGGATGGCCTGTCCTGAGTGACCCTGTCTTGTATTTTATGCCAGTGATCGTTAAACTTGCAAAATTGTCTCACCTGGTTCCTCAGGACATTAAATGAAGATAAGAATAATAAACTCTTGTACTAACATAAAGGAAATATTAATCTACTAGACACATAAAGAAAACGATGTAAAATTCCTTCTGCGTCCTAAGGCAAATGAATATCTTAAGATCATTTTTAATGTTTTCTGCCCACGGTTCAATAAGAGTCCTGAGATATTCAGGGGTCTGTCACACTCAGTCATTTACAAAACATGAAAATATACAAGATAAAGGGCCCTTAGAGCCCGCTATGGCTCTCCATAGCGCAACAGAAACATTCACTAGCCAACTCACTATTAGCCAGGAAAACAGGCAGCTGATTCTTTTAGATACAGAGAAGGGGAGGTAGTGATATTTTGCAACCTCTAACCTTCTGGAGAAGCACTAATAGAAATCAGGTTTGGGTTCAACCTTTCCTTGCTTTCCCTCCCTCCCTCCCTCCCTCCCTCCCTCCTTCCTTCCTTCCTTCCTTCCTTCCTTCCTTCCTTCCTTCCTTCCTTCCTTCCTTCCTTTTGACAGACCTTTGCTCTGTGGCCCAGGCTGGTGTGCACTGGTGTAATCTCGGCTCACTATAACCTCTGCCTCCCTGGTTCAACCGATTCTTCTGTCTCAGCTTCCTGAGTGGCTAGGATTACAGCCACCCACTGAAATGCCTGACTAATTTTTGCATTTTTACTACAGATGGGATTTCACCATATAGACCAGGCTGGTCTTGAACTCTTGACCTCATGTGATCCACCTGCCTCAGCCTCCCAAAGTCCTGGGATTACAGGTGTGAGGCACCATGCCTGGCCTGCTGGTTTCTTTTTTCTTTTTTCTTTTTTTTTTTTGAGACGGAGTTTCACTCTTGTTACCCAGGCTGGAGTGCAATGGTGGGATCTCGGCTCACCGCAACGTCCGCCTCCTGGGTTCAGGCAATTCTCCAGCCTCAGCCTCCTGA